>PVKC010007769.1:0-29085 GCA_004027635.1 Crocidura indochinensis | reverse complement strand
TGCATGGTTTTAGGAAAAGGCTGTGTGATACATTCTGGTGTTATAAATTTATTCTTTCATGAGTTGTCTGTCTTGTGGAGCAGTTTCTTGTAATTCCTTCAATTGCTTGGCTTCTGGAGATTGTAAATGATTTTCTAAAGAAGTTTTTTCTCCCCTCTCAGATCTATGAGAATCTAGGATGTTATGATTTAAAATAAGAAACTTATATATTCACTCTTTGTTTCCATTCATGTCACAGAATCTCTTATCACTCTTGTGATAAGATAGCCATTTCCTTTACAAATTTGCAAAGTGTAGGGGGAGAATGAAGGAAAGACACAATTGGAATAATTTCTCTGCTGACTTTCAAGGATCTTGTTGTTGTTGTTGTTGTTTGGCTCACACCTGGCAGCGTTCAGGGGTTACTTCTGACTCTATGCTCAGAAATCGCTACTGATAGGCTTGGAAGACCATATGGGATGCCAGGACTTGAACCACCAACTTCTGCATGCAAGGCAAATGTCTTACCTCCATGCCCCATCATACAAAATCTTGAGTGACAGGAAAGAAAAGATAGATTTTCTTTTAGTTTGTTCATTACTTGTGTACTTAAATATTGGTTGATGAATTTTGGGTGTAATTGACACATATTAATTAATTAAATTAAAAGCATTTATGAATTGAATGCAATTATTGTAATTGTACATGCTTTTGAATTGGAGAGAAAAATTTTGATGAAAAGGCAAAATAATCTGTGTAGAGCATCTGAATGTCTCTTTATAGGATTCTTAGAGTCTGATGGGAGTTATAGATAAATCATGCCTTGAGATCACATTCTCTTAGAGTAGATGAGAAAGCTATTGTTAGATACCAAAAATATACGATCAGCCACAATTATTTTGAAGTTCTGTTTCCTCCCTTTCCCTATAGTGTGACTGCATTTGGAGATAGTTTCAAGAACTTCTGGGTAAATTAGATGATAAAAACCAGAATCTTTGTTATAACGTTTGTATCTCAGAAATTCTAACACCCACTATACTGGAGAGGTTTTACTTATGATTCAGCTAATCACTTATAATCACAAAATTATTTTGAGGGAAATGTGAATTAAAGTAATAGAAGCATAAAATTTAATTGACAGTAAAATGTGGGTAGTTTTATAAGCCACATGGTGAATAAAGCTTTGGGAGCTGAGACAGGTGTAAGGTTCTGGGAACTAAAGAGTTTTTAGTAGTGTCTTTTTATTAGGAAGAGAGGAGCAGTTTTCTGAGTGGAAATCCACAATGTTTTTTCTCTAGAATTTGTAGAAGACTTTGGAACCACGAGCATAGAGCTCAGAAAGATGTTCCAGTTGACTCAATTCAGTGCTGATATTCATACCATAGTTAGAAATGTATTATCAAGATAACTATGCATTTTAATTTTAGATCATTTTTGCCACATCCCAATGTGGTTAGGTTCTATGTTCAGTGATATCTCTGGTTCTATGCTCAGGGTTATTCTTGGTAGTGCTGGAGTACCATACGCAGTTCTTGGGATTGAATCCTGGTTGACTACCTGCAAGACAAGCACCTGACCTGCTATATTACCTTTCTAGTATTTAATTTATGGAGGCACTTAGCATAGCTAGGGTTTTGTCAGCCTTTGCCTTTCACATGTTATTTTAGCAGTGTCTCTGTAAGAAATGATTGCTTTTTCAAGAAAAGACATGTCATTAAGTTCTTTTAGTTGAAGACTAAGATTGATCTCAATGGCCCCAACTCTAGATCCATCAGTATCATTACAGTTCCAATGCATGTATAATAGAATATAATTCTCAGAGAATAATGCCCTGCTTTGTTGCATAAAGAATGCTTGAAAGATATTTTCTTCTGTGGGGTTCCTGGTAGTAGGGTAGTGTGAGGACTTCATTAGTAAAGGAGATGCACAGAAAAAAGTACCAAGAATGTCAGACAGGAAAAGTTCTAGGTAAGTCATAGTTGGCTTTATATATTTGATGTATAAGGTTGAGCTTACTTGGTGCACCTATACGTTCTGCTTTGCCTGAGAAACAACTGGGCATACTTTCAAAAATGCTCCCCTAATGCTCACCTCAGTCTCTTTACATACTGGTTCACCTGCAGACAAGGACAGTGAGACCCTATTATTTGTGAAAGCATGGTTGCAAACACATCACCTCAAGTATTGCCTGCCACCTTTTTCTTGCTAACTGACCCTAAGCAGTCACCAATTAATATGCTTTCCTAGATTGTGTAATAAAGGAGAATGATAACACACAGACAGATAGCCATTATATTAGTCCTCCAAACTTTTCTTTCTGGATATCCTAGTCATAATTACGAAAGTTGTGACTTCACAAAGTTAGTGTGTAGTCAGAAGCTCTTGTTTCTGTCATTTTACTTATCCTTGGTTTCCCCTGTGGTTGCTACTATCCAAGTATTGAATTGTTCAATATAGTCATAACTAGTCTTCTAAGACTATATAAATTAATGACTGACCACTCAGTAATAATTAAAATTTAGTTCCTCAGTTGCCTGAGTCACATAACTTTTGACCCATGTAATTCATGACTTAAGTGATTTGTAACACACATATGTATATCATGTTTCCAACAGCACAGAAAGCATCACAAGATAGTGCTCCCATTGGGACCATAGCAGATATTCCTGTAGAAAACACTGATTATTTTAGGATCACAACATTTATAATCAAGCCTGGGTTTAATTCCCAACTCTCGTACCATTCATGTTAGCTGTGTGACCCAGGTAGATTGTTTACCTTCTCTGAGCTTCAAAAACCCATCAGTTATAAGGAGATGATATTATCTATTCATAGATAAAATTTTGAAAATCAAATGAAATTTAATGTCAATAGGCATATCTAAAGTTCAGGATCACATACTTGGGACTATTATTACTAGTTCAAGAGCATCAGAAAGTAAGCAGAAAGATTTCTTTTGCTCAACTGAGACATCTGAAATTAGACAGTGAGGGACCTCACAGAGAAAAATGGATCTAAAGTACGAAAGCCTTCAGGAATAAGATTTCCCCCTCGGGCTGACTTCATTGGGCAAGTCAATTTAAGACCTTTCATTTCTGAAAGGTAAACAGGCTGGGAGGTCATGAACTTGGCAATATCTTTATCTGGGTATAAACATGCACTGGCAGCAGTGCCAGCCACTAGGATTTCTGCAGAACATATGAGTGGATATGAAGAAAATATGAAACCATTATCACTACCTTATAATTCTAGACTCTGGCATTAGAGAGATATATGCCAGGTATAACACTTGCCTTGCATGTGACAGATTGAGATTTTATCCCTGGCACCACATTTGGTCCCTTGAGTACTGTCAGGAATGACGCCTGAGTACAGAGTGAGGAGTAAGCCATCAAACAAAAAGAATGTATAACTTGTGATCATCATTAAAATATCTGATTTTGAGCACTAACTAAGGACAGACACACTTGTACCCTTTTCCCAAATACCGGTCACATGCCTACTTGGGCACTCAAGGGAGATTTTAGAGGAATGCGAGATAAGAAGTGCCAGGCAATGGAAAGTGAAGTAGTGAATGGGAAGATAAGTTGACAAATTGTTGAAAATTGGCTAAGACTACACAGCTGGTGGCACTGCAAATTGCTGATTTAAAGTAGAAGAAGTAGAGATGGCAGTTGAGACATGGGCACAACTCTATGTATTTAGATTAGGGCAAGGGCATTGGATGAGAATCCTAAGACCTAGACTCTGTTCTTTGAATCATGGTGTCAAACTCACATGGCCTCCAGAACCCCCCCCCCCCATCTGAATTTTACTTGGCTCTTGTTTACAGAGGAGAACATCCACACAGTGGGGCCAGTGATGTGTCTTCAACTATTGCACCAATTCATGTCAATAATTCATTGTGAACTGCTCTGTAACTGTTCTCTTTACTTTTCCTGATTCTCTCCTTTCCCTCTGTTCTAGCTACAACAGGATAATTTCCAGAAAGCAAGCATACTGTTCCATTCACTCTTCCATTAATAGCAAATACTATTATTTCTGATTTACTATCATTCTCCTTTCTTCCCAGTAGAAGCCCCCAAACCAAATCAATGACCACTTTGTTCTGCACCTAGGAAATGTCCCTTATACCTAGAAAATGACTTTGTCCTGAACAGTGGGGCATGGGGACATGAATAAAAGAGTGTAATTTGGGAAGCTTATGTTTTTAAGAAAAATGTAATTCAACTGATACAGATTTCTCTTATTCCTGCTTGGTAGTTGAATTAATGGCTGAATTGACAGCAGCCATTCTGAGACCATGAGGAAGTGACTCTATCTATGTAAAAAAATCATCCCAACTAGCACAGAACTATTCATACATACCCCTATATCAGTAGCTACCTGAGTCAAGATACCTTACTGTTTGAGGGGGGAAAATAACTGATATTTAAAGATATTTGTTAGATTTTCTATTACTTGATCTAGAATACAGTCCCCAAAGTCAATCATAGGTGCTCAAAAATACTTGTGAAATTAATGGTTAGCGCACTTATGGATAAATGGGTCATCTTTGCTCCCTTGGTACCACTTAGCTTAGAGCCACAAGACAAGCATTGTGGAATTAAATTTCAAAACTAAAACTTGATCATTTAGCATCTTAAAGAGAGAGTACAGAAAGATTTATCTATAAACAAAACAAAAAAACAAAAACAAAAACCCCAGCTGCCCTTTGAAATAACACAACAAATACTGTCAGATCTTTGAGTTGAAGAACATAAGAAATTGAGAACATTTCGTACCCAAAAGCAGTGCTCCAATTTAGAACGCCTAAAATAATACCACTTATCACTCTTGTCTCCTGGCAATGTACAAATTAGTGGCTTGGAAAATTCCTCCAAGCTTGAGGGTAACACAGACATTAGCCTAAATAGGAAAAGTTCTCATGGCCTGCAAGACCTACTTCCCAAGGAGGATTTACTCAGGCTCTGTGAAGTCCAGAAAAATCACAGGGCGCCTAATTTAAAATAATCACAGGGAAGAGAGAAGATAGAAATAATCAGCAGCAAAGAGGTTCCAAGTGCCGACAAAGCAGCTCCCTGCGGCTCCCCAGCTGCTGATACAGAGCTTAAAGGACTTCCCATAGGAGAGGCTGATATTGCCTGTAATCGCCCTTTCCTGTGGCACCCCTATTTTTTTTTATTCCTGACCCTCCATGGAAATAGCTGACCGCTGACCTGGCCTTCCCTCCAGGAAACAGCATCTCTCCTCCACGTGGTCCCCAGTGAGAAGCGGGGAAAACACCAGGCAGATTACTGAATATGAATTATTAATTCTTATTAGCATATGAAAACGCTCTCCTTGACAGGCTCAAACTAACAGAGCTCCTGGCAGCGAGGTCCCCACACGTGGAGACAGCGGGCTTCTGCAAGTCCAGAAGCCAAGCATATGTTCAAATAGAGCCAACCAGTGATCTGAGTAGCCCCTGAGCCCCAAGATCCAGTTTCCCAAGCATAGACATTCAACGTGACCAGATTCTGATGGCCAGCTTAACCCTGTTCGATGTCCTTTGAGGATCTTTTCTCACCAAAACGAAGTTAATAGTATTTAAACACTTATGCTTTGTGTGGTTAGTAGCAATGGCACAAAAATGCATTGCCAAGTACATAACTTCTTTCAGAATGACATGCATGCATCCATACTTTTCTGAACTACCCTTATAGAAGAGGATACTGAGACTCTGAACCTCATTATCTCATTGAGAGCTTGCAGTCTGGAACTTACCTTTCATCTCCAGAATGTCTTTCCTTCAAGGCAATGCAGTTCGGTAGAAAACCAGGAGGGAAAGGTCTTGGAGGTAAATGCTCTCAAAAACAAATTTCTTTCCAATTCCTTGCCTCCTCCTTTCTTATTCCTGATCCAAACCTTTGCCCTAGAAGCCACCATAGCAAAGAGAATAACTCAGCTCTGTGAAGCAGAGAAAGGGCTTCTCTGGGTTGTATCAGATCAAGTGGAAATTAAAAGAGTCCTCAGGGATTGCAGCCCCAGCTTCATTAAGACCTAATGAAAACTGGCCATGAGGCTGTGCATAACACTAAGGAGCTTTATTTCTCCCTCCTTTGAGGGAGACTTTTTTATGGCTCATGCCTGAGAGACTGACTAAGAACATGAATCTAACCAAAGACAGAGGCAGGAACAAGAAGCTGGGCCCCACACAGCCCTCCCACCAGAAGGAACAACAGAATGTATTAGAGTTTCCTGTTCTTGGCTAAAGACAGAGAGGACCTTATAGGTCATAGATCAGTGAGGCCAGTCTCTTCCCTTGCTTTCTACTGCATATAGGAAGTAATCTGTTTATATTTGGGTCATTGGGACATCCATAGGAGAGGAAATGTATGATAGGATGGGTTGCTCAGACTTTGTAGTGGTGGCTTGGGGAGAGAGAGAACTGAAGGCAGGAAGGACCAAGCATTGAATCAGCCCCAATTCTAGGGTAGTTCCTGAAAATCCCCTACTCTAGTCCAACCACCACAGCCATCCTAGCAAAAGTCTTCTGAATACCTGGAAGATCTCTCCATGGCACGTTCCATCCAAGATAAGGGAGCTATGGGGGAGCTCTGTCTAGCTTTCCACTGTCCACTTCCCCTTAGGTATTGGCATCTTGACTTCCTTTTGGAAAATAGTTTCTAGAGGCAGACTGCCATGGCCATGAATCAGAGAGACAGTAGCCAAACAAAATTAATCAGTTGAATTCCTCCCGGTTTTGGATGTAGAGACAAAGAGCAGAAAGTGAACATGGTTGCAGGAGAAGACACAGTTGCCATCCAAAGGGACCATTAAAATTCAGACCATTCTCTCCTCACACAGCCTTGAGCTTCCCTGGGGTTTATTTTCATTCCTGTCATTTCATAGAGCAGCCCTCTTCCAAATCATCATGCATAACGGTACATACAGTATCATGCTATTGCCCATGGTCCTCTAACTGTGTTGTCACTGGGCTGCTACCAGTACAGCCCAAGTTGACTAATGCCCAGAAGAAATTCCAGAACAGTTTAGGGAGGTCAAAAAGATAGGTATTTGGAAAAAAACAAATATGAATGACAAAGCAGTTTATGTGGGGGGTGGGTAACTTATGAGCTAGAAATTTTTCACTGGGCCAGAGCATGAAACTAAGCAAATGTTCATCCAAGGACCTCAGTATCCACAATGCTTTTTACAACTAGATTGACTATTTATTTTATATCACCTCTTGTAAATACTCTCATATATCACCTCTCAATCTAAGACAATACAGTGCCAATGGAAGGCCCCAGAGATCTAAATAGTCAAAATGCTATGAAGGTTAATGGTAAAAAGCAGACTTTGCATCATGAACTTCCTCTTCCCAAGTCCCTCTGTCATGTGCTGTCATTCAGCTTGACCAGGACGTGGCCTCCTTCATTCTTCAAGCTCAGGCACCAGGGAATACTGATGTGAAAACATACCCAGGGAGGTGTACCAGTTTCTGGTGGCAGGTTAATTGCATGGGTCCCTTCTTAAGGGAAAGCTTTATAGTTTGACCTGGTGAAACAGATCTTTATTCTGGATTTGATTTTCTTTCTGCTTCCTGGCCTCTGCCCAGCACTGTCATCTGTCAAGTTGCTGAATATGTTATTCACTGTCTCACACAACATTGCTTCTGACCAAAGAGAGTGTTTCCCAGGCAGAGAAGAAAGCAATGAACTGGTGCCCATACCATCCACTTTGACGGCAGATCCAATCACCGGAAGCATCTAATTTTATGACTTGGTGGAATGGCTTACTGATGACTCAATCACAGAGGCAGCCTGAAGACAATGCTTTTTAGTCCAGGAGCCATCCAGGGCTGTTCTCCATGGAACTGCGACATAGAAGTGTGTATTAGGGAGGAGAGAGTGAGCAGGATTTACATCTCCCATGAATGTCCCGATGACTCAGATATAAACATGTTACTTCCTGTATGCAGTAAAAGCAACAGCAGAATTGAAAGCTGAGCTCGTCACCTGAATCATTCCTGCTATTTCTTTTATAGAGGCAAAAGTGGTTTAGCCTGCTGACTGAGATGACTGATGGAAAATTCATGGGGAAATGGAGCTGTCCTGACACACTGTGCAGAAGAGAAATTAGAGCTGGAACTTGGGGAAACCCTGAGATTCATCATGCTTATCTGTAACCAATCATTAAAGGGAGTATAGGAAAGGATATTCAGGGATCAAAGCCCAAAAACTAGGCCCCATATGACTTGCCCAAGAGCCCCCATTTGCTGGAAGCTTGGAAAAACTGAGGGTGCTGGAAGAGTGAAATCATACATGATAGTGGAAAACCAGCTACACTCCCAGAAGCAGCTTAAATGTTCATTCAGCAAGTAGTTATTACACTCCTTCTGTCTATTAAGTATTTTCAGTGCCTTGAGGAAAACATACTAAATAAAACAGATCAAATTGATAAAAGTGAGATAAGAAAATATACATTATTTATAATGTTAGCAGGTGACATGGAGTACAGGGGACAATAAGTATAGGAAGAGACCAAACCGTGTACTCAGAGTGAGCTGTCCTGAGTCAATGTCTTTGGAATATAACCATGAAGGACATGTTGGGAATAAATAAAGTATATGTTTTTAAGCAGAAGGGCTAAGCAGTTCATACCCTGAGTTCTGAGTTGAACCTGCCAATATGGATTCAATGGAAGATGCCAGTAAGACTGCAGGAAGTGGCAACCCTTTAACTGGTTTGCCCTGGCTGCTGTGCTAGGACAGAGGAAGAACTGTGGGGAAGTGAGAGGCCATGGAAACAAACCTAGCCAGAGTCAGTGAGAAGGCCATGTGGCAGCAATGCATGAGCTATTGCAATGACGGATAAGGGGTGCTGATTAGTTGGATGTGAGTAATATTTTTATCATTTTTGTGGGGTGAGACACCCAGAAGTGCTCAGGGTTTATTTCTGCTCTATGCTTAGAGTTCATTGCTGGCAGAGCATGAGGACTATATGGGGAACAGGAAATTAAATCCAGGTCAATCCAGGTCAATAATGTGTAAAGCAAATGCCCAACCCACTGTACTATCTCTCTGGTTCCGGATGTGGATGTATTTTAAAGTAAAATTAATGAGACTTGCTGACAGATTTGCTTTAATGAGAGAGGGGATAAAGTGAGATCAGGACCTCTACAGGAATTCTAGCCTAAGTTCCAGAGATTGAAAGATTTCACTGGTTAGTGAGGTGGAGAACTCCCTTTGGAATATACAGACTGATATCCCAGTGAAGGGTGGGTGGGCAGGTACATATAGGTTTTATAGTTGATGTCAAATAGGTATATTAGGTATATTAGTACTTTAGTTCATTTGTATCTCTTTTTCTCTTCTTGTTTTCTTTTTTTTCTGGCTTACAGTGTCAGTTGGGTGGGTGGTAGTTAAAGGATCCTCTACTGTATAATTTGCCTGGTCTCCAGCAGAAAATCAAGGCTAGGGAGATGAAGGCAGGGTTAATGGGGGTGTAACCTTAGGAGAGGTGGGAGTGTTTTTCATTGGTGTCTGGGCTATTAAATTGTTTTGTGAATAATTCTTATAGGAAGAAGCTGGTATGTTACCCTGAAGCAGATGAGTGTTAATCTTTGGCTTTCAGCTCCCACTATCCTCTGCCCCAATTCTTTCAGGATAATAATTATTGTATTTGGGACATACCATTGGTCTACAACTTCAGACTTTGGACACCTTGGAACAGTCTTTTGGAAATGAGAGAGTGACATGCTGAAGAGACTGAGTATAGAGACTTTCTCACTTTTAGGTTTTGGGTCTGCCTTAATTTTTATTACCTCATGGGCTGAGTCCTCAGCACTCAGCCCTCAGCACTCTTTGACTTCTATTGTCCTTTTGTCTTAACTCCTCCCTATACAGTTTTTTTCTTCAACCTAGAGGTGAAGCTGTATCCTGACTGCAATCTCTGTTCTTGGATGGGTTCCAAAGGTTCAAAGTGGGTGGGAAATGGAACCCACTGTGTCTGCCATAGAGTAATAAAATCTTTGCCATGAAAGCAAAATAGGCCTGAGGTGGGCATTGTAGTCAGAGAGTTTCTGGAAGGCTCAGATCTGGACATGTTGAGTTAGGAATGTCCAGGATAATGGGTTTATGGAGAGATCAGAGGCAAAGCAGGATAACTTTACTCCAGGATCATCTCTAAAGCATGAATCTTCTATTGAATCACATGAGTAACTTGTATCTCCTTGAACATCTGGAGACCCCCAGATAGCAATGTCTCCTCCATCTGAGTGGATCCCCTAGGCCTGAGATTTTGAAAGTCCTCTACCGGAAAGCATCATGCAGCCTATAGGTCTGGAAACTGCTACTTACTACAGCTAAGCAAGACCCCTTGTCTTGCACAGATCTTCAAAACAGTTGTACCCAGTCCTCCAATAGTTATGTTCTCTGCTCCCAAGTCTGTCATTGTGGCACCCACTGCTGGAGAAGCCTTTTCCTCCCTTTATCAGTGCTTCATGGTGCTAGCTCAGGGCCACCATCCCTGTCCCCTCCCTTTCTACCTTGAAAATGAACCATTGCTGTCAATTTCCTGTCCAGGGTGACTTTCAGAGATGCACCGAGCAACATTTTATTGAAGTTAGGAAATTGGAAAGCATCTCAATTTCTCTTGCACCAAGATTTTTATTATTTCCTTTGAAGTGAATTTTCAAATACAGCAGACAAGTCTGGGCTCAAAGGGAAGTATGAAAATGCATGTTAAAATTTTCAAAAAAGAAGAGGAAAAGGTTTTAGGACTAGCACCCCTTCTGTATCTTCCCTGTCCTTGCTGGCCTGCCTTGCTATTTGTTAGTAGCTTGATCACCTCTCACCAGTTCACCAGCAGATGGTCAAACTGCACCAATTCTCAGGGGAGGCTGCCTGGGAGATGCTTAAGATCTTATTTCATTTTTCGACCTTAGCTGTTTATCTTTCCAAGTCTGCAGTCAACCTAATAAAATCCGGCTTAATTTATTAACATCCCTCATATGTTCTATGACGAACATGGATGATAATCAAATTTATAATCAAATAGACCAACCAGTTAGTTTAATTTGATGACACAGGCCTCCGTTGTTATTTAGGACATGAATTTTAAAAATGTGTTTATCTTAAACTTGAATGTCATTTGTTTGGGATCATCCAGAAGCTTCCAGAACACCTGGGACAGAAGAGGGTCATTTCTAGGGAAGCTACTACTATGGGTACGTCAATTAGGAGAGGTCTTTGGACAGAATCAGGCCAGAGGTACTTTCCTGTCTTTGTCTTCCCTAGTGATAGAAGAAACTTGTAGTCTTTTTGGGGGGTTGTTTCTTGTCAAATCAGGATAATATTCAGCTGACTCACTTCAGTGCTCAAAGGCAGTTGGGAAGAAAGCACAGCTGGAGTGAGTTACCTGTTACTTGCTTTTCCAGTCACTCATCTTAACTCTTCTCACTTGTCCAGTCTCTGAGAATCATCATGCCTGTGTTCCATTTCTCTTCTGACTTCCCCTGCCTCCTCGTCCACCATTTCCCTGTACCCTTCTCCCAGAAATCCAGTTCACTGACCTGAGGACTCCATTCTCAACTCTTAGAGTCTTTGTTATCTCTACTCTATGCCCATATGTTTTGGAGAATATGATTATGAATGAGTCAAATTACTCCATTAAAATCAATCCCCTTTACCCAATTCCTCATGAACTATACTAACAACTAGCATAACAATGTTAATGAATGAGAGAAGTAGAATGCCTCTCTAGAATACAAGCAGGGGTGGGAGGAGAGAGCAAGGCATTAATGATAAGAATATTGCTTTGGTGAAGGGGGTGTTCTGTTTATGACTGAAACCAAACTACAATCATGCTTGTAATTATGGTGCTTAAATAAAGCTTTTATTTTTTTTTAAAAAAGAACATATTGTCCCCTCCAACACCAGTCAACATCAGTTTTCAAGCTCTTGGACACATTTCTAATTCCAATCCATCTCTGTGTCTTCTTTTTCTTCTTGAGAATCAGGCTACTTTAATACAAATGTTTATATGTTAAGGTGCATACAATATATATATTTTATTATTTAAACAATTTGATTACATACATGATTGTGTTTGGATTTCAGTCATGTAAAGAACACCACCCATCACCAGTGCAACATTCCCATCACAAATGTCCCAAATCTCCCTCCTCCCCACCCAACCCCCGCCTGTACTCTAGAGAGGCTTTCTATTTCCCTCGTACATTCTCATTATTAGGAGAGTTCAAAACGTTGTTATTTCTCTAACTAAACTCATCCCTGTTTATGGTGAGCTTTATGAGGTGAGCTGTAACTTCCAGTCCTTCTCTCTTTTGTGTCTGAAAATTATTATTGCAAGAATGTCTTTCATTTTTCTTAAAACCCATAGATGCGTGAGACCATTCTGTGTTTTTCTCTGTCTCTGACTTATTTCACTCAGCATGATAGATTCCATGTACATCCAAGTATAGGAAAATTTCATGACTTCATCTCTCCTGAAAGCTGCATAATATTCCATTGTTTATATATACCACAGTTTCTTTAGCCATTCGTCTATTGAAGGGCATCTTGGTTGTTTCCAGAGTCTTGCTATGGTAAATAGTGCTGCAATGAATATAGGTGTAAGGAAGGGATTTTTGTATTGTATTTTTGTGTTCCTAGGGTATATTTCTAGGAGTGGTATAGCTGGGTCATATGGGAGCTCAATTTCCAGTTTTTGGAGGAATCTATATATTGCTTTCCATAAAGGTTGAACTAGATGGCATTCCCACCAGCAGTGGATAAGGGTACCTTTCTCTCCACATCCCCGCCAACACTGCTTGTTTTTATTCTTTGTGATGTGTGTCAATCTCTGAGGTGGTACCTTATAGTTGTTTTGATTTGCATCTCCCTGATGATTAGTGATGTGTAGCATTTTTTCATGTGTCTTTTGGCCATTTATATTTCTTCTTTATCAAAGTGTCTGTCCATTTCTTCTCCCCATTTTTTTTGATGAGTTTAGATGTTTTTCCTTGTAAAGTTTTGTCAGTGCCTTGTATATTTTGGAGATTAGCCCTTTATCTGATGGGTAGTGGGTGAATAGTTTCTCCCACTCAGTGGGGGGCTCTTGTATGCTGGGTGCTATTTTTTGAGACGTAGAAGCTTCTCATTTTAATATATTCCCATCTGTTAATCTCTGCTTTCACTTACTTGGAGAGTGCAGTTTCATCCTTGAAGATGCCTTTAGTCTCAATGTCCTGGAGTGTTTTATCTACATGTTGTTCTATATATCCTATGGTTTCAGGTCTGATATCGAGATCTTTCATCCATTTGGATTTTACCTTGGTACATGATGTTAGCTGGGGGTATAAGTTCAATATTTTGCAAGTGACTAGCCAGTTGTACCAACACCACTTGTTGAAGAGGCTTTCTTTGCTCCATTTAGGATTTCTTGCTCATTTATCAAAAATTAGGTGACTGTACATCTGAGGAACATTTTCCGAGTATTCAAGCCTATTCTACTGATTTGAGGGCCTGTCTTTATTCCAATACCATGCTGTTTTGATAACTATTGTTTTGTAGTACAGTTTAAAGTCGGGGGAAAGTAATTCCTCCCATATTCTTTTTCCCAATAATTGCTTTAGCTATTCTAGGGTATTTATTGTTCCAAATGAATTTTAAAAGTGCCTGATCCACTTCTTTGAAGAATGTTATGGGTATCTTTAGAGGGATTGCATTAAATCTGTACAATGCTTTGTGGATTATTGCCATTTTAATGATGTTAATCCTGCCAATCCATGAGCAGGGTATATGTTTCCATTTCCATGTGTTCTCTCTTATTTCTTGGAGCAGAGTTTTATAGTTTTCTTTGTATAGATCATGTGCAAGCAATGAGAGCTTGAATCCTTTCTTTCCTATCTGGATTTCCTTGATATATTTTTCTTGCCTAATCGCGATAGCAAGTACTTCCACTGCTATGTTGAATAGGAGTGGTGAGAGGAGAGTCTTGTTTTATGCCAGAATTTAGAGGAAAGGCTTTCAGTTTTTCTCCATTAAAGACAATATTTGCCTCTGGCTTGTGGTAGACGGCCTTAACTATATTGAGAAAGGTTCCTTCCATTCCCATCTTGCTGAGAGTTTTGATCAAGAATGGGTGGTGGACCTTATCAAATGCTTTGTCTGCATCTATTGATATGATCATGTGATTTTTATTTTTCTTGTTGTTAATGTTGTGTATTATATTGATAGATTTACAGATGTTAAACCAGCCTTGTATTCCTGTGATAAAACCTACTTGATCGTAGTGGATGATCTTCTTAATGAGGCATTGATTCCTATTTGCCAGGATTTTGTTGATTATCTTTGCATCTTTATTCATCAGCGATATTGGTCTGTAATTTTCTTTTTTGGTATATCTCTGTCTGGTTTAGGTATCAAGGTGATGTTGGCTTCATAAAAGCTATTTGGAAGTGTTCCTGTTTTTTTTCGATTTCATGAAAGATTCTTGCCAGGATTAGTAGTAGTTCCTCTTGATAGGTTTGAAAGAATTCATTAGTAAATCCATCTGGGCCTGGGCTTTAGTTTTGGGGCACACATTTGATTACCGTTTTAATTTCCTCAATAGTGATGGGTGTTTTTAGATATGCTACATCCTCTTCATTCAACCGTGGAAGATTATAAGAGTTTAAGAATTTATCCATTTCTTCCAGGTTCTCATTTTTAGTGGCATAGAGTTTCTCAAAGTAGTTTTGATTACCCTTTGAATCTATACTATATCAGTAGTGATCTCTCCTTTTTCATTCCTAATACTAGTTATCCAGTTTCTCTCTTTGTTAGTTTTGCCAGTGATCTATCAATCTTGCTTAATTTTTCAAAGAACCAACTTCTGCTTTTGTTGATCATTTGGATTGTTTTTCAGGTTTCCACTTCATTGATTTCTGCTCTCAGCTTTGTTATTTCCTCTGCCTCCCTATTTGTTGGGTCCTTTTGTTGAGCACTTTCTAATTATATGAGCTGCATCATTAAGCTATTCAGGTGTGCCCCTTCTTTTTTGATGTGTGTTTGCAAACTAAAAATTCTCCTCTCAGTACCACTTTTGCTGTGTCCCATATGTTCTGATAGTTTGTGTCTCCATTGCCATTTGTTTCCAGGAACCTTTTGATTTCCTCTTTGATTTCATCTCGGACCCACTAATTGTTCAGTAGCAGGGTGTTTAATTTCCAGGTGTTAAAGTTTTTCTTCTTTGTTCCTTTGGAATTCACAAATAATTTCAGAGTCTTGTGATCAGCAAAGGTAGCCTGCAAAATTTCTATCCTCTTGATATTATGAAGATATGTTTTATGTGTCAGAATGTAGTCTATCCTGGAGAATGTCCCATGTACATTGGAGAAGAATGTGTATCCAGGCTTCTGGGGGTGGAGTGTCCTGTATATATCCACTAGGCCTCTTTCTTCCATTTCTCTTTTCAGGTCTAGTATATTCTTGTTGGGTTTCTGTCTGGTTGACCTGTCAAGTGTTGACAATGCTGTGTTGAGGTTTCCCACAATTATTTTGCTGTTATTGATATTATTTTTCAGACTTGTCAATAATTTTATTAAATATTTTGCTGTCCTCTCATTCGGTGCATATATGTTTAGGAGACTGATATCTTCCTGCTGTACGTATTCCTTGATTAATACAAAATATCCATCTTTGTCCCTTACAACTTTCCTAAGTATAAAGTTTGTGTCATCTGATATTAGTATGGTAACTTCAGCTTTTTTATGGGTGTTGTTTGCTTGGATGATTTTCCTCCAGCCTTTTATTTTGAGTCTATGTTTGTTCTGACTATTCAGGTGCGTTTCTTGTAGGCAGCAGAAGGTTGGATTGAGTTTTTTTGATCCATTTAGCCACTCTGTGTCTCTTAACTGGTGCACTTAGTTCATTGACATTGAGAGAAAGAATTGTCCTGGGAGCTAGTGTCATCTTTATATCGAAGTTTGGTGTGTCTGTTGGTCAGTCTTGCCTTAAAGTAGGCCGTTCAGTTTTTCTTTTAACAATGGTTTTGAGGGGCTGGGCGGTGGCGCTGGAGGTAAGGTGCCTGCCTTGCCTGCGCTAGCCTAGGACGAACCGCGGTTCGATCCCCCGGTTCCCATATGGTCCCCCAAGCCAGGAGCGACTTCTGAGCACATAGCCAGGAGTAACCCCTGAGCGTCACCGAGTGTGACCCAAAAACAAAAACAAAAACAAAACAAAACAAAACAAACAAACAAACAAAAATGGTTTTGAGTCTGTAAAGTTTCTGAGCTGTTGTTTGGCTGTGAAACCATTTATTGTTCCTTCAAACTTGAAAGTGAGTTTTTCTGGGTGCAGTATACTAGACAGAGCATTTATTTCATTGATTTTTGTCACTATGTCCTATCACTGCCTTCTTGCCTTGAGTGTTTGTGGTGACAGGTCTGCAGTAAATCTCGAGGATATTCCCTTGCATGTAATTTCTCTTTTCGATCTTGCTGCTATCTGTGGGATTCGTCATTGTGACTAGGATGTGTCTTGGGGTGTTTTTTCTGGGGTTTCTTTTAGTTTGTACTCTTTGGACATGCAGGATTTGATCGTATGTATTCTTTAGCTCTGATAATTTCTCTTTAATGATGTTCTTGACCGTTGATTCTTCCTGGAGATTTTCTTCCTGGGTCTCTGGGACTCCAATGATTCTTAAGTTGTTTCTGTTGAGTTTATAATAGACTTCTATTTTCATCTGTTCTCATTCTTTGAGCAATTTTTCCATTGTCTGATCATTTGCTTTAAGGCTTTTTTTTTTTTATCAATTTCTTCTGCTGTATGGAATTGTTATTCATCTTATCTTCCAGTGTACTAGTTCTATCCTCAGCTACTCTTAACCCATGGGAAAGCTCAACCATGTTTTCTTCAATTCATCTACTGAGTTTTCAGACCTGTTATTTGACCTGAAATTTCAGTTTGGAGTTTTCTGATTTCTATCTTTATATTCTCTTGATTCTTATTAGTGTTCTCTTCTATACTTTCTTTGAGTTCTTTGAACATCTTCCTTATTTCTACTCTTAACTCCTTATATGAGAGACTGACTAGATAGTTGGCCGTGTTCAAGTCATCAGAGTTGCCATCGTCATTCTCTATGTCTGGCACGCACCTGTGTTGTTTCCCCATTGTCACACTTGTATTGTGGGTTTTTGTACGTGTTGTGGTTTTATTCATTGGCTAAATGATGTGCGCAGCCTTGGCTTCTCTGGCTCCTCTCTTTCTGGGCATGTAAACTCACCTCCAGGGAAGGCTAGCCGTCCGCAGATGAGCCATACACAGGATGAAATCAGGACAAGAATGCAGCACAGCACAGAAGACAGGCAGTTAGGGGTGCTGGCATCTGAGTTCCAGCAGAGTTCAGCGGCTCCTCCCTTTCTGGGTGTGTAAACTCACCTCCAGGGAAGGCTAGCTGCCTCAGATGAGCCACACACAGAATGAAATCGGGCCGAGAATGCATCACAGTACAGAAGATAGGCAGATAGGGGTGCTGGCATCTGAGTTCCTGCAAAGTTCCCATCTCTGTGTCTTCTGTCTGCAATCTCTGGTTCTGTCTTGCTGTTTTTTGGGGAAATCCTGTTTCCACCTTACTTCCTACCCACTTCTTTACAGATGTTTCTAGACCCTATCTCATCTATCCTGGTCAACAGCTGTTTGACAAGGCCCTTGACCCTAGCATTCCTATGGCTTTCTCTCATTGGTACTACTTAGTTCTCATATGGCACAGATGGATCTGTCTACAAGACCCTAAATCTAGGAAGACACCACACTTTCACTAGGACTGGTTCAGGAACTAGTCACTGGGGTTCTTTGCAAGAATATTTGGCACTCTTGCTGCTTGTTGCCTGGGGTGCCAGCAAACTCATGTTTCAGCCTGGCTGACATAATATTTTAAGCAATGAATTTTTCAGTGTAACACTCCTTATTTGCACCTCATGAGAATACACTCTTCCCTGCAAGAAGTAAAGCTTTTCTCTCTCCAAGAAGTATCGTATTTGTCGGCATATAAGATGACTGGTAGTATAAGAGGACCCCCTAATTTTACAGTTAAAACATAGGTTTAGGCCTATATTTGCTGTATAAAACAGAATGTTCCTTGCTGCAACTGTATGTACCACAGTGAGTCAATCACAACAAGCAAAGGTTCAAAGGGTGTACTGTAATAGACTTCCTCTCTGACTCTGGTCCATTTGGGCAGGCTTTTGACAGTGTAGATTCGAGTACATAACATTGTCTAATTTGCATGCATCAAAAGCATGATTGAATTGACCGAGTTAGAGAGGCGGTTCGAGCAGCCTTGCAGTGATTGGTGCAGGATCGAGTTGGAAAATTCGTTTCGTGGCAATATCCAGATGATTTTCGTTTAGCGGCATATCAAGACATTTTTCAGAATATAGTTGGCATATAAGACGACTCCCAAATGTCGGTTGACTTTTTTTCGTTTCAAAAGTCATCTTATATGCTGGCAAATATGATAGGTACCCTAACAAGAATGCTCAAATCATTGCCACTGGTGCTATAATTAAGGAGTTTGCCATCGTTAATGTTTTGGTGCTATTTTTGCCATTGGTGATATTGTCAATGTCCCTTTTCGTCTATTAGTGACTTTTATTTTCAATACCATTTATCTAGAACCAGTGCCAACTGGAAGCTGGGCATGACTTTTGTTGCTACATTGCTAGATCATGTAGCTCAGGCAGGGATTTCAGGGTAGGACAAAAAAAAAAATCAAGACCTTTCAAATTCTAGCCACTTTCCCTCTATCTCCACTGTGTGGGAAGCCAAACACAGGTTTTCAGATCTAAGAGACCTTTATCCTTTAGTTTCTCTCTCAAGGACAAGGCTTCAACTAAGTCCCTTAATCATAGCAGTATCTTAAGTCAGAAAGCCAGAATGTTTGATGCTGGAATCAGGGCTATAGTAAGAATATCAGTCACCTGCCAGTCATGTACTATATTGGCAGGAGTGACATCTCTGCCACAAGATGGCTCCCTGAGTCTGCTGGGTGTGGTCCTAGAGGTCCCTGAGCACTGCTAGGATGACTTTGTTGGTCCTCTGCACAAGCACTGCTCTTGTATTGAACTATAGGGCCTCAGAGGCAGCTCAATGACTAAAAATATCAGGAATGATCCATGGGGTTTCCTAAAGGTTCCCCCTTGGGGTTTCTTAGGATGCCTTAAAATAAAATAAAAGTTTGTGGCTGCAGAGTGCCAGTTGGAGAACCTGTGGTAGGTAGCCAACCTCATGTGAATGCATATCTCTCTCACACAAGTGCTTGGAGAAGTGATTAGCTTTGTTCTTTCCATACCAAAGAGTAAGAGCTTAGTTTCTTGGGCATTTTCAGACTAATATATCCAAGGGAAATGAGTACAGAAAGAACAGTGTGACACAGACAAAGTATGAGTCCCTGGGAAAGACCAAAGTCAGCATTTCTCAGTAGGACTATGGCTCCCTGTTGACTCTCAGAAAATTCCAGGGACTATAAGAGAAAAGTATATCCTAGGATCCTCTAGCAGTCAGGGGTCCTCAAACTTTTTAAACAGGGGGCCAGTTCACTGTCCCTCAGATCGTTGGAGGCCAGACTATAGTAAAAACGAAAACTACGAACAAATTCCTATGCACACTGCATATATCTTATTTTGAAGTGAAGAAACAAAAATGGGAACAAATACAGTATGTGGTCCGTGGACCATAGTTTGAGGACCACTGCTCTAACTGAAGACTGAGGGGCAAGGAGAAATCAAGGTTAGAAGTGGGTACACATAGTTGGAAAAAATATCATAAAACTGGTCAAAAGTCAGAATAAGACAGTTTAGGTAACAAAAGCTCAGGAAGTTCCAAAACTCCTTTTCTAACTTTGGATCTAGGGAAGGGTGGGGTTCTTGGGAGGGAAAGAATTTGTGATCATCCTCCAAAAGAAAAGCATGTGGAAACTTCTGGGAAGTCCAAGTTTAATACTCACCACTGCAGGAACATTGTATAGGAAAGAACAGAAAAGTCTGCTCCCAATTCCCTACTAACACTCACACACTCAGACTTTTATCACTATCACATACACATCAAGTCACATTCACACACATATTTACACTCGCATATACTCTCTCATACTCACCCACTCACCAAATAATTTCCCTCTCACTCTCACACAGGTGCACACATACACTTTAACACAAATACACACTAATATATATCTACTCAAAAAACACCCACACACATTGCCACAAAGCCTCACAACTGCAGCCAGTGGCTTGTCAAGAAAAGTGACTCTTTTTTCTTACTCCTGCCCTGTTCAGTTTATATCCTCGTCTTTGACATCAAACCTCAGGGTTCTTTTTGTTATCTGCTAGCTCTCCTTAAATTGAATTCTGAGAGACTTGATTTAATATAGGCTCAGTAAAAGTCCAGGTCAGACAGAATGCTCTGCTCAGAATTCAGCCACACACACCACAAGCAAGAAGACTGGTCACTCTGAATATGTACACCATGATATGGATCTGGCCAACATTTCTACTAGTTGGCCACAATCTGGTTTTTAAAGTATCTATTACTCTATTTGGGCCTCTCAAAATATGATTGTTATTTCACTCCCAACATTTCTGATCCTAATTTTACAAATGTTCCTTCCAAGATTCAAAGAGGTGGTTTTTAATCCATTCCTCACCAATTGTTTTAGGGCAGGCCCCTGAGCTGAGCTGGTTCTTCAGAGCTTGAATATGTGTCCAAACTCTTTCTCTGTGGAAGAGCTGAGGGTGTGCTAACAGGATAGACAGAAGGTTAGTCCCAGCAGAAAAGAGAATAAAATTGACAACTGAGTCAGAAAGCTGGCACAATGAATTCTAGACACTAGTCCCAGCTAAACCTCTACCATTCCACAATACAATACTGCTGATCCTTTCCATTTTTATCTAGACCTATGTTTCTAAACTGGGGCCATGTGGCCACTCCCAGAGTATTTCAAGAGGTTTGAGGTTAAAATTACACAAATGTGTGGACACAGCACAAAACTAAGAGGAAAACCAGTAGGATGAGGGTGGGGTAGATTAAATCACAGGAAAGCAACAGATTAGAAGGGAACATGTTCAAAAATATGAGAAACACTAATTCAGGCAGTGGAATGGATCAAAGACTTTGCTAATGATCAAAGACTTTCAACCAAAAAATTAATCCCAGTGAATATATAAACAAGGTAGATTTCTACCTGCTTGCTTGTCTTCCCTTCTTGGAGATCTTTCCTCTTTAAGAATCATTTCTTTCTTTCTGACTCAGAAAAACCTACCTGTTTTTCAAGACCAAAACCTTAATAAAAAGGGTAACCTATCTTCCCAACCAGGTAATTGTGTTGTCTCTTCCAGGCATAAAGGTCTTCTCACAGTTGTTTTCTCTCTTCCAGAAAGCAATGCATGTCCTTGTCTGATCTTCCCCCTATTGTTGTGTCATTTCCTATGGACAGGAACTGAATGCTCATTGGCTAGCTGTCTCCAATAAAATATAATTCTGAAATGTCATGGGAGAGTCATTTAGATTATTCTTTTCCTTTTTGAAAAAGGGATAAGAAGTCCAGTGATTCCTCCTGGTGATTCTTTGCCAACTGTACTGGAGGTTCAATTCAGGGACCTGAGGATATGATGCTATTACTCAAGTCATGCAGAATCAGGGATTAGCAACTTTATCCTCATAAAGTTTGGGGTCTTAAGAGACACAATCAGCAATGATGAGAAGACCACATGGTGCCAGAACCAACAGACCTTGGGTCAGTCACATTCAAAGATGCCCCTTAGCCCCTGTATTATATATCTGATCTTTAATTTAGCTTTTTATTTAGTCAAACCAATATATGAGTCCTCTAATTTCCAGGAGTGGCATACTGAAAGCAAAATTTCTCAACCAACACTGTGTTCTGAACATGAAATTCAGGTCCCAGGAGACTTAGCCCCAGAAAAGTTATTCCTGCAGGGCACCAGACCCTTTGATAAACTCCTTCAGTTAGAATTCCTGTGAGGTGAGGGTAAGATGCTTCTAGTATGGTAAAACAGTGCCATTCATTAAACCTACGAATGAATCAGTTGTTTGTTGTTCTTGTTACAGAATCTTCCCTATTAACATCATTATTGTCTTTCAGGGTCTCGCTCAAAACACAAGTCTTTTATTTTTAATTTTTAATTATGAGAACAAAGATGCAAAGAAAGAGGACAAGGTAAAGTTACAGTGGAAAGACAATCACCCATAAACAGACTTCACATAAGTCCCCTTGAACTTTCAGCCAAAGAATATTAAGAAAAAGAAAACAGAACCCATGTACAATTACTTTGTCCCTCAAGACCCTAGATTGTAATATATATTTCTTAGCAGCACATCAAGCATTCTAAAGCCATAAAACTTATGTAACTCATTAAACATTGAAGTCATAGTACTTTTTTTACATTAACATGCATATGCATATTAGTTTAGGTTAGCCTCAAAAGTGGGTGCTTCTTTTTAAGGATAACAGTCAAAGGAGCACCGTGAAAACGGCGTTAGAGTGGCAATAATTGTTTGCATCGGCCCACCGAAATATGGGGATCATGGAAAGGAAAATCCTTGGCCTAAATTCAAGGGGACAAAACCCCTGATGTTTCCTGGCATAAGACCAGCTCTCAGCTCCAGGCACACTAGATTGTCCAATCCAAGTTGTTGTTTGTAGTGCCAACACACTTTTATTTTCCATGATGTTTCTGTTGTTGGTGTCATGTTTCTGTATTAAAGATCCTGGAATCTGCATGTCCTATATTGCAGTTAGGATGGTGCAGAGCAGCCTCTCATTTCACCTTACAATTAAAGGGCAATGCAGAAAGCCCTGTCCAGTATGCAGGTCATTTATGAACACAAGTCTTCTTTAAGCATTGTTTTGCCTGTTGAGATGACCTATCTTTTCTCTGTCCCTCCATGATACATCCTTCTCTATTCTTTGCAAACTTTGTTGACCAATGTAGACATCACCTGATGCTCCAAGCTTTTCCTCCAGGTCTTCCTTCCCAACTCAAAACTAAAATGGAGTTTGTTTTCTTTGGTTCTCTATTTCCCAGCATGGAGCCTGGCACTGATCAGGTACTCAGTCAATATTTATGGTTGGCATCGTCCATAATTAGGTGATGACAGCAGGAAACATTTATCTTCTTGCATCTAGAGGAAACCAAAGCTGATTAAGCAAGGCATATAGGCATCTGGGCAATGCCAATGGCATTCCAATGGAGGACAAACTCATAATTCATCTCAGTAAATACTAGTAACACTGGGGTAGTTTGTTCAGTGGCGATAAATATGTTTGCATTGTCATTTCATCTTTCATCTGTTATTTGTTCATCTTGGTCAGATTGCAAGATCTTGAGCTGATAGATGCTATTACCTTTCATGCAGCCTAAAAGAGTCAGTAGACAAGTAATGAATGATTGATTAATTGATTGACTTAGCTAATAAGCATTTCTCAGCTTTCACGGACTGCCAAGGATACATGAACTAGGACATTTTTCTTTAAGGCCTCTTTGTCCACAGAGGAAGACAATGCATTTTATTAAGTTTGTTGGTTGTGAATTTAGGTCACGATGGAGATATTTGCTGGGAATACGAGAACAAAGCAAGGGCAAACAATTCTTGCCCAGAAAGAGCTTCACAGAATAAAGGAGATTTGATGTTCATATTCCAAAGTGTATTGACCATCCACCAGAGAACATGCATTGGACTGTGACAATATCATGATATTGTGCCCACAGCTAGTGTAGCAGCTTATTTAATTTGTCCTTTCTTTTTCTTTGGGTTGGGGCACCATCCATTGATGATCAGAGCTTACTCCTGGCTCTGCACTTAGGGATCACTTATAATGCACTTGGAGGACCATATTGGGTTCTAAGGATCAAAACCATGTTGACTTTATGCATAGCAAGTGCCTTACCTGCTGTACTGCCTCTCTAGTTCAATAATGTGGCTGCTTTTATTGGCAAAGTTATTCTATAAAAGACCTTGCTGCTGCAGAATTGAGTTGGGCCTTAGATAAAGCATGTTTCAAAGCATAGAATGCAGATTCTGATTCCCGCAAGAAAGTCTCATTCCCTCTCTGAGCCTTGATTACCTTTTCTATAAAGTAGACATCATAATCTTTGAAGAAAAATTCAAGTGTAAATTATTTTGAGGTTATTATAATCCCTTTGTGAAGGTCATTTATTTTTTATGTATATACTCGCTTTCTATCTTTCAGTTCATCATCTGTTGCTTGAGCCTCACTTTCATTCCTCTTCTTCATGAAGCTCATGACTTTCATGTAGAAAGAAAATCTTCAGCCTCATTGCTCTTCTCAGGAAGAATGGCAGAAGTGGTAAGGAATAAGCAGTTAAAATATAAAATATAAAATAATAATAATAAGGGGCTGCAATTGCCCCTGACTGGCCATCACTACTCTAGTTTTTTATAGTCCATTAAAACCTACAATCACTGTAATGTTTATGCATTATTGGGGGAGATAAATTGCATAATTTTCATTTTGCAATTTAAATGTAATTATGATCTTACTAATGACTAAAACCTGAATTTGCTAGACTATCAGTTTTTCTAACCCTTACTAAAATTATAGGTAATTACTTAAGGCTTACAATAATTATAAGTCCATCTCTTAAATAATTAATGTGCACTTTCATGGTACAAAACAGCTAGTAATCAAACAACCTCTGCTTACACTGCAAACCCATGCAATTAGGCCTATTGTGTAGGTCTGCGGAAATATACCCATTTGCAAGAGTCCCTTCAGTTGGCAAGATCAACAATGGGGTTGCTGTACTTTATAGCATCAAATAAGGGAAGAATTCCCCTGCTGCCACAGGACAAGAGGTAAAAAAAAGATCTATAACAGAGTGGGAAATTCAATATTAATCTATGCTTATACCCTAGCTGTTGGGACTTGGGCTCCGGAAAGGGAGGAAAATGAATGTGATGGAGGATAAAAGTGATCCACTATTACTAAGGAGCTTAGTGTGGGACTTTCTTCGTGCAGAAACTGCATTTTCCTTTTTTTCTTTTTTATTTTAAGGCACACGGCAATTACTATCCTGTAACAAACTGAGAAAGCCAGAAGATTTCCTAGACGAACAACTCTGGGATAAGTAACCCATCACATTCTGTGATGAGACTGACAAACAGAAAATTAGAGTACCCTCTACAACGTGTTCAGATTCCCACTTAAGTTCTGGCAGACAGAAAGGCTTTAGGTCATGAACTGTGATTTTCACTATTATTACTCTATTCATAAGGAGTGGTGAAGGGTCAGGTTCCCAAACCTATCCCCTAAGTCACATCCATTACAGTAAGAGCCGTGGTGAGAATTTGGGGTCACAATATTAAATAATCTTGATTTAGAAAACTCTAGTGAAGGAATTCCCAGTTCAACCCAGAACTCTGTGCTTGCTATTTGCCTCTTCAGTGCTTCTTATCATTTTCAGTCCCACTCTTCCAAGGCCTATTTTCCAAATCCTAGAAGTTCTCGCTTATCCCTTGGTGCACAAAATTGAAACTCATCTGAAGAGTGTTTGGTGATTAATTTCATGTGTCTACTTGATTGAACCACAGCGGCCAGAAATGTTAACATGCACAATGCTATATATTTCTGTGATGAATTTCATACATGTTTCTATTTGAGGTTAACATGTAAATCAGTACATTTTAAAAGGAGATTGTTCTTTCTACTGTGGGTGGGCCTTCTCAAATCAGAAATATGTAGATTTCTTTCTAGAACTAAGAATTACCTCCCAAACAGAAGTGATTATAAAAAAAGATGACCTTTGGCTCTACACTACCATATTGTTTTGTTTTCTGCATCTCTAAAACTTCTGACCACTTTGTAGATTTTGGAGGTACCAACCTCCATTATATCAAAAGGCAATAATTCTTTAAAATAAATCTCTTCTCCCTATGCATATTTGTACATATATGTGTTAATTGTACACATATGTTAGTTGTACACATACATGTTCATTCTACATTATATCCTTTATGTGGTATGTATTTACAATATGACTGGTTCTTGTTCTCTGAGGAACATTGGTCATATAGGTGTATTTTTTTATCTGAGAAAACCATTTCTGAAATCTGCTCCCATGTTAGGACCTGTCCTGACCATTCCCAAGTCATCCAAGAGATAGAAATTTAGAACAATTGCTATGGTTCATGTTCTCTGAAGTTTCTGGAAGCTCCTTCCAAAGCAGCCCAAATCTGACTGTATCTCTCAATTAATATATCCATCTTGACTCTTCTAACAAAACAGTGACAATTCTGGTGAGACAAAAATTTTGTTTTTTATGTGGTACTAAGAAGCATAAAGTGAACCTATGCTTATATAAGCACTAGAAACTCTTTGGCTTGTCTGTGCATTTTCTATATTTGATCTGGTGTTTTATCTGCCCCGGGCCTATGGCTTCCAAGGCTTGGCAAGTTATTCTAAGCTACTCATGGATGGATTTCATGTCATGGTTTTATGTCAGTGAACATAATTATGGTCTTCAGGTTTTGTGTCAGTAAATTTACTTCTGCTCTGGGAAGAATTTGGACCCTTCACTCGAGTCAAAATATCCTTAGGATGTCAATAGACTCCAACATAGATTTCATACATTCTTATCCCAGGTATGCACATTCTGGAGAATCAAAACACCTCCAGGACTCACCACCAGTGTGACCTCGTAAGATTTTGGGGCAAATGTGGTCACACAGGAGGCAGAAAAACTGTCCAGATAGTTTGAGTGGATGCACTCTTGGGAAAGCAGTACACTCGAAACAAGAAGTTTTCACTCAAAATGACATGTCCATTTTTAACAGTCATGTTTGCCTCTTATCTTCCTCCCTGTAAGGTGTGACTATCTAAGAGTTTAACAACCCAAACATCTGTAGTCAGTTTAGTGGCCCAATAAATAGATCTGCTGCTTAAATGACAGATTCCATCAAAATGGCCCAGGTAATGTCAGAGATCTGACAACAAGTTCTTTTTAATGACCCAGTTCAAGCCATTAGCGATTGCGAACACCATCACAGCTCTCTGAACACCCAACATTTCAATCAAGCTGGAGTGATAAAAGAATAGCCGAGTACTTTGCATAGGCAACTTTGCATAGGCAAAGTTCCTTAGTATCTCCAGAGACCATCCATAGTGTCCCTCTTCTGTTCACCCATTCTCTGCTTTCTTGTCAGAGCACTGAGCAGTCAGATCCTAGGGCCCACTCTTCAGCATACAGCAGCCCACAGTCCCCCATGCATCTGACATGAGCCCTGGGTTGCAGGTCAGCACTTCCTGGTGAAATAAGGATGATTCTACAGAGAAGCAGTGGGATAACTGTCTGGAGAGGAAACAATGGAGATACTGTTTACAATACCATATGCTACCTCCATGGCAACCAATATCAGATTCACTGCTGGAGGGGACCCTCTTCTGCTCTCAGAGCACAAATAGGGAGACTCCTGTCCACTTCCAGTTTAGAGTGTTTCTTCAGCTTGTTATTAAAGTGGCTTTGTGTAGCTAGAGGTGGGTGAAGGGTTAATGAGGCTCTTCCTTTGAATAGTTAGTTGCTTGTGTGTGTTCTTGCATTTAGGGGACTGGGTGCAGAAATTGGGGGCGGAGTGGGATGTGAAGAGACAATGTTCCTTTTTGCTTCCTATGGGCCTAGCAATGCTTCTAGTCACAAGAATGTTTTCTGCAAAGATTCAAATTAATTCCTGCTATGTAGGGAGACCCCATAATCTGCGTGTCAAGTACTGGAACCTTTCTGATTTTACCTGTAAGGGGGGGGGTTGTTTATAAACTGGGTTGAGCAAAAGCCTTTTCTTAAATTTAATTTTGATTTTTTTTTGGGGGGGGGAGTTACTTACTCCTGGCTCTGTGCTTACAGATTTCTTCTGACTGTGCTGGGGGAATGAACCCAGGTTGGTTGGTGCAAGGACAGCATCTTACCCTGGTGCTATCTAAAATCTTCTTTCTGTTCTTGGGTGTGACAAGAGGCAACTGCTGCATCTTGAAAAGCCTGAAGGCCTGGCAATGCTTCCAGTCACGACAAGAGACACGTGCTGAGAAAAGAAAATGAGATCTAGAATCCTGAGTACAAGCGCCTGGTAATGGTGTGATCCAAACAAGGAGCTTCATACCCTGATGCTGTCTCTGACTCACTTGGGAGCATGTAGCATTCTTGATGGGCACAGTGGGATGTTGTCACATACGTCTCTTCTGTAGATAAACAGCAGCATAAGACATTCAACTGCTGTCCGGGGAACCACAAGGTTGAATTTAGGCCCATATATGCTTCTTCTACATCCTCCCAGGGAAGCCATTCTATATTTCTGGGCCTTGCCTTTGAAAAAAGTAGGAGTGAAAAGAGCTATAATCCTTGTGGACTTGGCTTCTCAGATGTGATTTTCCTCCCCAGGATCTCCAGCACTTGACCAGAGATTTACATTTCTTAACTGTAAACAGCAGCTAAGGGAAAATGTCAGACTTTTGGCAGCCTGGAGATGTGATATCTCTGGGATTTGTGAGGTGGCAGCATGGGACATTGCCTAAAATATTCAGTTTCTGGAAAATTTTTTCAGTATAGTCTCACAATCCCACAGACTGTTTGTTCTTCTCCCCAGTGTTTTCAGCCCAACCTGCAGCTCTAGGCCAGGCATGCTCCACCGAGCCCATCACTGCTGACAATGGCGCTTCCTGCGGCCTGACTGAAGTTAAAAACTGTGGGAAGAGCCCTTATCCTGCCTGTCACCTTCATACCTCATCACCCTCAGGCAAAGGATCTGACTCCAAAGATTGCACCAGTGCTATTGCCAGAGGTGGTGGGAAATTGTCTTCTGAGATGAGAACATTTTTCATCAGTACCAAGGTGACTCACTCCTCTTATCCCCTTGAACCCTCAATGCTATAGTTCTATAGGACCAGCCATGCATCTCAAGCCTGAGTCAGAAGATAGAAAATCATAAGAACTAGTTTGTTCTGGCCCTTTCTTAAAACTCAGACCAAGCCCTGAAATTCAGGGTCATGGCTGGCACCCACCTGCTGCCAACCAATGGGAGAAGTTTGGGAGCTGATGGCAACAGCT
>PVKC010007768.1:0-29065 GCA_004027635.1 Crocidura indochinensis | reverse complement strand
CTGCCCTCACACCATTCCTGTTCCTGTGGGTGTGTCTACTACCTCCTCAGAGTGAGCACTCATCTCTCAGCCCCTGATCCAAAACAGTCCTGTCACTATCCTCCATTCCCTTATCTGAAACACTTTTATAGCCTATTTATCTGGCATGAGTGTTTCCATGTTTGATAGCTAATAATTATTGAATGTGGACTGTGTTTCAGGCACTGTTTTAAAATACTACACTAATTATTTTCAGGACAATAAGCCTATGAAGTAAGTCCTATAAGTGTATTTATTGGCACCGGAGAAAACTGAAGCATGGATAGGTTAAGTAATTTATTAAGTCACAATATTGTTCAGAGACTGAATCTGGGATTCCCAAGCCAACAGTCCCAACTCCAAAATCACTATGTAGAGAGACTTTCTTGTCTGTTTCTTAAGTACCATTAGTGATCATCACTATTTTTACAAGAAAACATCTGCTTATTTAACATATTTCAAGCATATTTCTTTAACCTTCCGGGCTACACCCAACTGTGTTCTAGGCTTCTTTCCACATGTGGTACCAGGAATCAAATCTTCTTCAGTCTTACACAAGACCAGCACTTTGTTCTACTATCTTTCTGATCTAGTTCAAAAGATTTTTGTTTGTTTTTTTTGTCTGTTTGTTTTGGCCATACCCGTTTGACACTCAGCGGTTACTCCTGGCTATGCACTCAGAAATCGCTCCTGGCTTGGGGGGGACCATATGGGACTTTGAGGGATCGAACCATGGTTAGTCCTAGGCTAGCGCTCGCAAGGCAGACGCCTTATCTCTAGTGTCACTGCTCCGGCCCCAGATTCCAAGGATTTTTATGTGTTACACGGTGTTCATAATAAGTTATTTATTGGAGGCAGGAAGGGAAAAGACCACACTGGCGGTGATGTAGCGACAGGAAAAGGTTGAACAATTTGGTGGTCAAAGGAAATAAGATGACACCCAGCTATTAACCCAAAACAAATGCATTCTCCATCTTTCTCTTTCTATAAATATCTCTTTTGATATGTAAAAGCCCACCTAAATTACTTTCAACCTTCCCCCTCCTAGTATTGGAAATTGGTTTAATAAAGAGAAAGGAGGGAGCCGGGAGGTGGCACAGGAGGTAAGGTGCCTGCTGCCTTGCCTGTGATAGCATAGGACGGACCATGGTTCAATCCCCTGGTTCCCATATGGTCCCCCATGCCTGCCAGGAGCGACTTCTGAGCGCATATCCAGGAGTAACCCCTGAGCGTCACTGGGTGTGTCCCCAAAAAATAAAAAAATAAATAAATAAAGAGAAAGGAGTTCTGTTTTTTGGCTCTGAGAGATACCATGAGGGAGAAGCCACAAGAAGCCGCTGACTTCATTACTATCTCCAGACCAGAGATCTATTATTTCTTTGCTGCTACCCTGTTTCTTCAGACCCATCTGCCTAGGGTTAAAGATATGGTGTGTGGGATGACACTCAAAAATTGTGGGGCTTTGTTTTACAGAAGGGGAACAGTAATTTTGTATAATGATTTCATAAACTGTTGTATGATTTAGATCTCACCTGGCAGTGTTCAGGGACTACTCCTGGTTCTTCCGTCAGGAATTACTCCTGGTGGTGCTTGGAGGAAAATATGGGATACAAAGAATCAAACCCAGATCCACCATGTGCAAAGTAATTGCCTTACCCACTGTACTATCACTCCAGCCCCCATATCATAAACATTAACAGTATCAGGATTACCTAAACTCTAATACATTTAAAAATAAACTTTCTAAATTATTTTTTGAGCCAGAGCACAAGTCTCATGTGGATGGGGCACTGGATTTTATTCCATGTGCTACAAACGGGATTATTTGTCAAGGCCAAAGACATAGTACAGATCTTAAGGTGTTTGTTTTTCATGGGGCACTGCATATGGTCCCCTGAGCACTACCAAGTTGACCCCTGAGCAGAGAATTAGGAGTAATTAACCCCTGAGTACAACCAGAATGGGTTGTAAATGAAATGAAGACATGAACAAAGAAAAGAACTATTGGAGACAGGGAGATAGTGCAGTGGGTATTTGTTTTGTATGTGGCTGAACCTCTGCACAACTGGGTGTGTTCCTCTCTGAAAAACTCATTTGTTGAATGAATGAGCAAATGATGTAATGAGACTGCTGATAACCTTATGTCTAGCTTGCACCCCTTACCTTGGCAAATCTCCAGTTTCAGTTCTCTACTCTTTATTGACCTAGATTGTGAAAGCATTGTGTCCCTTCCAAATTCTAGGACTACGAGTCTCAGTCAGTTGTACATTATTGTCAGCTCTATATTTTTACCACCTCTGCATTATCACATTTAAGTTCTACTTTACATCCCAAAACAGGTTCATATATTCAAAATATCTACCTGGAGCATCTTAGGCAACAAAGCCAATCCAGGGAGCCTATAAACAGCCATGTCAGGGACTATCCACAAACCTGTATTCACCTTATATTGATCTTTCTCCCATGCTTTGCCAAAGGCAAATATTGAATTGTACGCCCTTTATGAACTCCCAGATGTCGAGGGGGGACTTTTTCTGTGAGCCTAGTGCTCTGGTTATAATAGGACATGGAATAGGAGTTTTCCTGTTGTAAATCAAGGCCAGGCCCAGGATAAACAGTGACCAGTATCATTTGTCCTAAAAGAGAAAAACAAAGTTAGACCCTCTCTCATCTGGGCCTACAATGAAGCAAGTGAACTGGTGCTCTGGGCAGCCCTGTTGCCTCTGTGCCTCACCCTGGGCAGAGAGGAGTCCTCAGCATTTCTGACCTGGTGAGGAACAAAGCAGCCCTGTATCTTCCTAAACTCAGCTCACAGTGCTAAGATTGGGAGGCCTGTCCAAGCCAACCCTTCCCTTCTCTATCTCCTGCTGCCTTGGGAGGATCTTGATACTGGCGGCCTTCCTGGTTTTAGAGTGACAAGGATTTTTCTCTGTAATTGTCACTTAAGATCTAAATTTCAGGTATCAATTGAAAGAAACACAATGAATCATGGGTCACTTCTAAGTTGTATCAACGTTTCCCCTATACAAAGCAATGAAAAATAATAACAACGTGGGGTTGAAGAGATAGCGTAGCAGATAAGGTTCTTAAATGCAGTTGACCTGTGATCTATCACTAGAATTCTATATGGTCTTCTGAGCCCTACCAGAAGTGATCCCTGAACACAGAGTCAGGCATCAGCTTTGGGCACCATTGGGTGTGACCTCAAAACTAAAATAGTAATGATAACAACAATAACAACACAACAACAATATCAAGGTTGAGGAAGATAGCTCAAAGGGGCATCATGTCGAGGACCATGATTCTATATCTCCAGCACTGTATGATCCTCAAGTATTGTCACCAGTGATCAAAAAAGAAAAAGAACCCAGGAAAACAAAATAAATAATAATTCCATGAGAAAACTATTTAAAAGTCATGGGTAAAGATCAGAGAAAGATAGTTTAAAGTGGTAGGGCATGTATCTGATAAATTTGAGGCCCACCAATTAATATTACTAATATCACTCCCAGTCCTCACTCCAACACTGCGAGGGGTGATGCTTATTTTTAAAAAAATATTTCAGTTCCAAATAGCATTAAAGATGCTGGCTTTCAAGTACCGTATTTGCCAGCGTATAAGACGACTGGTCATATAAGACAACCCCCTAATTTTACAGTTAAAACATAGATTTAGGCCTATATTCGCTGTATGAGACAGAACATTCCTGTGCTGCAACTGTATGTACCACAGTGAGCCAATCACAACAAGCAAAGGTTCAAAGGTTATACTGTAATAGACTCCCTCTCTGACTCTGGCCCATTTGAGCAGGCTTTTGACAGTGTAGATTCAGGTACAGAACATTGTCTAATTTGCATGCATCAAAAGCCTGCTTGAATTGGCGAGTTAGAGAGGCGGTCCGAGCAGCCTTGCAGTGATTAGTGCAGGATTGAGTTGGAAAATTCGTTTCGTGGCAGTAACCAGATGATTTTCATTTAGCGACATATCGAGACATTTTTCGGGATATACTCGGCATATAAGACAACTCCTGATTTTCGGTTGACTTTTTTTTCGTTTCAAAAGTCGTCTTATATGCCATCAAATACGGTAAGACCAAATAGTTGGTTACTACCAGCAAATTTATAAACTATTATTTTTAACTGGAAATCTCTAGCTTTAATAAAAATGATTTAGAGATTCATTATTTGTGGTATATATAGTTTCATGAGTTTTGATAGATTCACCTAGTTATGGAAGTCCACCAAAATCTAAGTGAGGAACACTTATATGAACTCATCCTGATTCTTTCATCCTAATCTTTTTCCTCTGCTCTGTTCCCTCCTCCCACCTCTTTGCAACTGCTGTCTTGTTTCTAGACCTTTGCTTTCTCCAGAATGCCATATAAATGGAACCAAGTGATTTGAAGCCATTTGAACCTGTCTGAACTTGTATATACAGCATCATATACAATTGAGTGTAGCCCTTGAATTGTAGCCCAAACACCAAACCCCAAAAACAAAACTCAAAGAGCACAATACATTTGAGAATTTACAAGGTTCTTGTTTGTAATATAGTGCTTCACTATTCTGTTTGCAAAAGAATATTTATATGTATTGGGGAGAGGTCTGTAATGGCGACAGTCAGGGATTATCCCTGCTCTGTGCTCAAGAGTTGCTCAGGGAGCAATGCAGAGTTGGGGCTCAAACCTGGATCTCCTGTATGCAAAACATGTGTGCAGTCCTATCTCTCCTACCTTTATGGTTAAGTCTTAAAATTCCTTTATAGATTCTAGCTATACACTCTTTGACAGACTCTGATCTACAATTATGGTCCATAAATTGTGTCTTCTTTTTTGCTTACATAGCAGTATATGTTGCCAAGCAAGATTGCTCAAATTTTAATTTTAAAATTTTGGGGTTTTTTTTTTTGGGGGGGTCACACCCAGCAGCGCTCAGGGGTTACTTCTGGCTCTACACTCAGAAATCGCTCCTGGCAGGCTCGGGGACCAAATGGGATGCCGGGATTCGAACCATCGTCCTTCTGTGTGCAAGGCAAATGCCCTACTGATGTACTTTCTCTCCAGCCCCAGATTACTGAAATTTTAATTAAAGCAGGGTGACCCTGAAAAGGCATCATAGAACATCTCTGAAGAGTTTCATTTCATGCATCTGGTCATTCACTTTGTAGATGATAGGTTCCCCAAATAGAAGTGTATTAAGCCCAGGGACAGTGACAAAGCAAGGACATGGCAGGAAACAGTTTAGAGGATAAGGGAGGAAGAGGTCTGAGGGGGAAAGCATGTGGTTGAACCAATTGTAATCTCAAAGGTACAGTTCCACTGTTACCGAAGGCCAATCAATGAAGAGACCTTGAGCTGGGTTGAGAAGGAGCTTTAGGCTGGCAAGTTAGAAAGTGGCAGACTCTTGTGCTCTAAATTACCTTCTTGTTTGCATGACTATAAGAAGAAGAAATTTTTATAGACATAGAAAATCATGTATTTAGAAAGTGGGGGTTTGCAAAACAATGGGCACAAGGATGGTTAGTAAATCTCTCCTCCCAGGGATGACCCCCTGAGGCATACTCTGTCTTATCTTCAAACCTACTGGAAGAATTTAGGGCACAGGTTAGGCTTGGGGAGGGCGAAGGGGTTAGACAAACCACATAAGGACAACCATGCTTTCCAAATAATTTTTCTGTATTTACATTTTTTAATACAGACCTTATTTTGTTTTTGGTTCATTTTCCATTGGAAGGAGCCTGTGGCCTCTCTTCATACTATTGGCTCACAGCCACCCACTATAGTTGAGGCAGGTGATGACTAGACAGAGTGTCAGGTGACCTCTGTGGTCAGTCCATAGTCTTGGCACACCAGGAAATGAAGAGCAATGTGTCAGCAATAGAGGTCATGCATCCATTTTCTTGGTTTCCAACTGCCAAAATTAGGGTTCAAATAAACTTACTGTCAGTGTCACTCTCACAGTGTACAGAGGATAGAAACAAAGAAACATCCAAAGGCAAGCAGTTGCTTCCTTTTGTACCAGCCCAGGTAGTCAACTCTTTGATTCCTTACCTATGTTTGGTTGGGCAGCAGAAAAGCAACAGTTCTTACCCATGATTGAGTGAGTGGCTAATTATGTCTTGCTTACATGATTAAGAGAATCAAGAGACAAGTCCAGAGCATCAGTGACAGTTGAGTGGTCAGTGAGAGTATGAGGATTCAAGGAATACTGGATTCATGGCCATTGAGGGACAAAATCACTGAGGAACATACCAGGACTACATACAGAGGGCATTTGAAAGATAAAATCAGCTAGGAAGTAGCATAAGACTTGCATACAGGACAAAGGGAGATCCACACCTACCGTCAGAAGCTGTTAAACTATAACATTACAAACATTTGGAGTTTCGTATGATACCTCCAAGTAGAATACTTAAGGACCAATTTATGAGCTAGGAGGTGGGTCCTTGAGTGTAGAAAAGCATGTGATTGATGATACAACATGGAAACACATATTTTATCTTTACAAAATTTAACTCTATTTGTGAGTGTGACTCTGTCCACAGGACCATCTCCAGCATTATTAAGAATCAAAGAGCAATATGCATAGGAACAACCTGGGTTCAACTCTAAAACCTTTAGGACAGTTTGTCTTTAGTTTGTCTTCCCTCCCCCTCCCAGTAGCCTAAAGATCAGGGCCATCTTTCTCATTTTGTCCTTCCCCCAAATCTGATCCTCCTTGGGCAAGAGGTAGTTTAGGGGTTAAGGAGTTTGCCTTGCATGCAGTCAACCCCAGTTCAATTTCTGGCACTGTATATGATTTCATAAGCACCATAAGGAGTAATCCCTGAGTGCAGAACCAGCAGTAAGCTTTGAATACCATAAGATATGGTCCAAAAGCACAATAAATCAATAAAATCCTCTGTGACAGTGCAAAAAAGACGATTGCTTTGAGATTCCACATCTGTCATCTTTCAACCATTGGGTTTGCTTCCAATAAAACTTTCTCCACCTGCCACCACATTTCTCAGTTGATTGACTTTGGATGATAGCAGAACAGGATGTTTGTGGATTCATGATAATAATGATGTCTCTCAGAACCTGCCGTCCAGGGTCTGCTGACCTCAGAGATTATATGATGACCTTCTGAAAGAGCTACTGATATTTCAGATTGGAGATGGTATCGTATGAGGAATGGAACCCATATTTCAGGATGTGATATGCTCCCTGTGTGGACACCCTTTATGTTACTGTGTCCTTAATAAGTTGACCAGATGAGCAGGGAAAGAAGGGGTGGAAATAAAGCAGCCACATTAGGTAATCTCATTTCTAGGTTTTGAACATTAAGAGAATCTGGCTCTCCAAGCAGAGTGAGAAGATTTAGAAGTAGTGCCATAAACTTACAGCTACAAATTCCATCCAGCAGGTAAGGGAGCAAACTTCTCATGCGGATAGATTAGTAGGAACAAAGGAATTTGAAAGGTAATTGGACAGCCTTCCTTATAAGGAAGAGATAGTTACTTGCTTACACAATTCAGTAATACTCATACAACTGAGCCAGAAAACAACATATCACTTGCTGCTTTCCCACCCAGTGTTTGTTTGCTTTTGCTTTGGGGGATATACCCAGGATGACACTCTGGATTCACTCCCCCAGTGCCTGGGAAACCATCTGTTTTGGGGATGAAACCTGAGTCTCCAGCACACAAAATATGTACAATAACCTGTCAAGTTATCTTCCCATCCCTACTGCTGCTCAGTCTGTTGGCAAATAAGCAAATGTAACTGCCATGAATGTAATTGCAAATGAACGGTAATGATGGCAGTTTTATTCATTCTCCCTACATTCCTCTTGTAAAATTGTTCAGGAAATAAGCACACCATAAAAATCCTTGAGTTCCATATTGGAAAACATTCTATAAAGGAATTAGTAGTATGAGGAAGAATTTTGGTAGTGGTTGTTCATTTTTTGTTTGTTTGTTTGTTTTGGGACCACACCAGACAAAGATCCTGGTCGGTGCCCAGGACTTACGTCTAGCAGTATTCTGGAGATCAAACCAGGGTTGGATGTCAAGACGAATGCCATCCTTCCTTACTCACTCACTGTATTTTCTCTTTATCCGCCAAGGATGTGAGTCTTTAATTCAATTTACCATTGTCCTCTCCCTCTCTTAGGAATAAGGTTTCCATTCTCTCAGTTGCTGGGAGGGAGTTGAAAGGTCAGTTATTCAGTGCTAGATCCATCTCCTGGAATTGTCCTTGGAGAAAGAAATTGCCTCTCTCAATGTTATAACTCTGCCCTGGGGGGCTTCCCACTTCCAAGACCATCTGCTGAGGTGGGTGCCAAGAAGTCTTGCATTGCTGGGCAATTTTAAAGAGCCATGTCTGCTCCAAAGTTGTCACAGGAACTTGTCACAGGCCCAAGTCTCTGTTCTTCCTGCATGGCACTTCTCTACCTAATTCTGAGCTCTCTTCACTTCCCGGATAAGATCCTTTCCTGCCAGCAATTGTGAATGAATTTCCTCTACCCAGATTGTCTTTCCAATGTGTTTCCTGGAGGACCAGACCTCAGCTATGCATAGGCTTCTGCTCCTACTAATTTGAGTCAGTTAGTGCTCCCCACCTCATATTTATTGTTAACTGGTAGAATTGGCTTGGATATTCTATAAAGAACTTAATTATGAAAACAAAGATGGTTTCTATTTTGATGAAATCCAAGACACATGGCTTTGGGAAGACATGAAAAGGAAAATTGCTCAGAAATATTGCCTAACATCAGATGTGGAGCATGGCACATACCTGCAGGGTGCATGGTGTAATGAAGAAATGCTCCTAGTTTGATTGAGAAAGGTTTAGGATAAAAGCAATCCAATCTGTTGGATTACTATTGCTATTACTTTTACTAGTACTAGTAATAGGACTTTTATTACTATTGCTATATTACTATTACTTTGTAAAATGTTACACACTTACTGTAAAAAGGAAACAAAGTAATTCAGAGAAGAATGAAGAAAAGTGAGAGGCTAGAGTGAAAGTCAGTTGGTAGAGGGTTTGCATTGCATATGACAGAATTGGCTTTGATTCCCTGGTATCCCATATAGTCCCCTGAGCCTGCAAAGACTGATTCCTGAGCATAATGCCAGAGTAAGCCCTGAACACTAATAGGTGCGGTCTCAAGCACAAATAAATAAACAAATAAATATGCAAAAAAACCAATTTGCAAAAAAGAATGAAAGAAAATAAAACATTTACCTACAATCTTGCCATCCACAGGAAACCTCTATTAACATTTTTGCTATAATATACTTCTTGACACCACTTGTTTAAAATACACAAGGCATATAGTATCAAATAAAAGGATGAATTTAATATATTTTAACACACATACATTTACTATATGTCATATATATATGTATATAATCTATAGATGTTTCTTTGCTAAAATTAAAGCCAGCAAATAAGTGGATAGATTACATTATGTATAAACATATATGGGAATATATATATATACTTATGTTTACATCTTTGCAATAGCTTTGGTAGTATATAACTTTTTGGGGGGGTCACACTCAGCAGAGCTCAGGGGTTCCTCCTGGCTCTATGCTCAGAAATCACTCCTGGCAGGCTCAGGGGACCATATGGGATGCCAGGATTCAAACCACCTACCATTTGCATGCAAGGCAAACACCTTACCTCCATGCTATTTCTCCTGCCCAGTATATGACTTTTACTCAACTACAGCTTGTTCTTGAAAAAAAATACTGTCCTTCAAAAATTATTTTAACATGAATTTTATTTCACGCTCTTGCAAATGTCAGTATAAATTATATGATCAAATTACCTTAAAAGTACACCACATTATCCTGAATCTCTTTGAGGCAATCTTATATCATCAATAGAATATTTTTTCATTACCTAACCAGGAAGGAATCATAAAATTATTCTTTGGAGAATGTCACAGCTATAAATCAGAAGTCTAATGAGATAGAAAATGCCACAAAAAGAAAAAACCCATATTGCATTCACTTTATGAATAAAGGCAGAGAATTCTATTTAAAATGGCACAGCAGAAACAAATCAGCATTTAATAAAAATAAAGTTTTTATGAACACTAATTAACCAAAATGGAAAACGTTTATCTTCAAATCAGACTCAAACCAACAAATACTTCTTTTTTTGCTTGTTTTGTTTTGGGGTCACACCTGGCAGTGTTCAGGGAGTACTCTTGGCTCTGCACTTAGGAATAACTGCTGGTTGGGTTAAAGGGGAACTATAGAGTGTGCTGGGGATTGAACAGGGTGGATCTCATGCAAGGCAAGCATCTTACTTGCTGTACTATCTCTCAGGCCCCAGTAAAATTTTTGCACTTGGTCAGTATTCTCTCCATACACTTATCTCTTTAAAAATTTACTTAACACAAAGAAAATAAAGTATTTTTCTTTTATTCTACTTCTATCATCTTTATTTGCTTTTGTTAACTTCCAGTGACCATGTCACTGTGAAAAATATTTTAGTGTCATGCATTCCATAACCTTTATGGGCACTGAAAAGCCATGGACTTTCTGGTTTAAATCTTTTTCCATTTTAATCTTATGCCATGCTTTGCTGTTATCATCAATATTTTAATTCTGGAGGTCATTTGGAGGTTATCTCTGTGCAATCCTAAAATGAGACTGTGTATAGTGAAAATGAATATAAATCTTCATTGCTATAAGAAATAGGAAGGTCTCAAGCATAATAGAAACAGAATAATTTTATTTTGAGGTTAAATACACCTGATTTGAAAGTTTGATTCTGACACCTATTACCCATGTAACCAGGGGCATGCTGAATCTCTTTCAGCCTCAGTGTCTCCTTTTGTAAGGAAAAAAATGAATGCTTTATTTAATCAGTGTAAAATTAAAAGAAAATGGGAGCTAGAAAGATAGAAAAGTAAAGCATTGACATTTTTCTTGCATGAGACTGACCCAGATTTGGCCCTGGCATCATATACAGTCCCTTAAGAACCTCCAAGACTGATCTGTGATCTCTGAGCACAGAACAGGAATAAGCCCTGAGCAACTCTCGGTGTGGCTTAAAAATTAAAAACATATTTTTTTTCCTTTTTTTTTTTTTTGGTTTTTGGGTCACACCCAGCAGTGCTCAGGGGTTACTCCAGGCTCCATGCTCAGAAATTGCTCCTGGCAGGCACGGGGGACCATATGGGGCACCGGGATTTGAACCGATGACCTTTTGCATGAAAGGCAAACGCCTTACCTCCATGCTATATCCCAGGCCCCTAAAAACATATTTTTAAGAGAATAAATTTGTAGTTGATTCTTACCTCACTAGTGTCTAACAACTAGCTATTATCAACCAACAAATAAAAAGAATTAAAGAGTGGATTGTTTAAGAACCTATGAGATATGATAGGAGGTAAGCACTTGCTTTGCATGCAGCTGTGTAGCCCTAACCATGACCTCTTTTTGAATTTCTGCCACCAGATATGGTCCCCAGAGCACCATCAACATTTGCTCTTTAGGGACAGAGTCAGGAATAGACCCCTAGCTCTGCTGGAGATGGCCCATAAACCAAAAAGAATTATAAAAAAATTAAATGCAGGTTATTCATATTTGTTTTTACTCTTTGTTCAAATAATTCAAACAACCAGAGAGGATATCCTCTATTTGTATGAATGATTGTTTATAAGTTCTTATCAGTTATGATACCGATTTTCTCACTATCTTTGCCATATTCTATACTATAACTTTTCTTTGCTTATCCTCTACTGTAAATCTTCTGGGCGAAGAAACTGCATGTGGTGATTTAACTCCTTCCATGTGTTTGTATAGTTGTGCTAGAGTCACGAACTATTTTGAGTTTCAATTTGACTTGTTTTGTGTAAATGATGATTTTAACACAAGTATTTAAGTGTAGTGGGCGCAAACATTTTTTAAAATTTCTTCTCTTACTTCTGTTTTTCACTTTAGTTGTTATAACAATGGATGATTGCCTCACTTAATTGCATGCTTTTTAGGTTTTTTAGGATCAGACATTTTTTAAACACTGTATGTGGCTTTTGAAATATTCTCTATAATAAATTTAATTTCAACAGTAGCAGTGGTGAGCGGAGCTTCATTTTTGCCAATTATCAAGTCTCAGGATCTTTCTGTTAAAGTGTAAGCATGTAAGTAATTCAGTTGCTTTCATTGGAAGGTTCAGTCTTTCCCCTTCCTTTTATCCTCTATTCTTGTCCCAGATGTCCCAGGGGGTACAGAAAGTAACAGTTGTGATCAGCTTTTATAATTTCTGCTGTGGGAGAGAGGTCTGAAAATGTACAGGCTGAAATTTGATGCTTCTTTTCTGCGTTTCTTACCACAGGTCTGGTGGTGCTTGATCCCCGAATTCACGCTGAAGAACCTAGTTTAGGTGGTTCCATTTGGCTTAGGGGGCATCGAGATGGTATCATGAAATCATTTGTAGCTTTATTTATTTATTTAAACTTTTGGGCTACACCCGGCAGTGCTCAAGCATTATTCCTGGCTCTTCACTCAGGAACCACTCCTAAAAGGCTCATATGGGGTGCCAGAGATTGAATCCAGGTCAGTCGAGTGCAAGGCAAGAGCCCGACCCACTGTGCTATACTTCTCACTCAGTCACTGTCATTTGCCGTTGGCATTGGTAATAACTGTAGTGCCTCTAGGAACCTAAGAGGGCGAGATAATTTGGGAATTGCTTCTAAGCATTGAAATTTGATCTGTGTAGGTGGTCTGGTGGTTTATTGTTGTCTACATATAGCCTCCACAGTGAAGCAGTACAAATCGGATGAGATATGCATAGGTAGTTATCTGCTGTTGTATCTTACAGGGTCCAATATCTGAGAGATTGATAGGACTGGCTGAGCAGGATGACTCATGCATTTGCAGGATTCTTTGTGCCAGCTATCCAGATCCAGCTCCTGGTGACTCTGTCAGCCTCTTCATTGGCTAGAAATTTTTATAGCCTGGTGGCTGAAGAGGGAGCATTTGCAGATCTCATTCCAAAAAAGCAAGGCAAGTAAAATATGTAGCATTATTTCAGTGTATTCTACTAATTATAGGTGAGTCATGGAGGTCAGCCTTGATTGAGAGGAGAATTTTATTCCACCTGATGAGGATCCATTGGTTTTTATTATAATGAATGACATGTTAAATGATTTGTCTTTTCAAGCCTTACATATTATAGTTGACCATGCAAAGAAAGAAAAACAAAAAGGCATTTAAGCAGAGATTTATGTTTGATTGAATTACTCCCTGACAAAGTCTCATGTTTTCTGTGAATATTATTCTTTACCACTTCTCTATCAAGATCAGGGTAAAAAAAAAAAAGATCAGGGTAAAGCATTAAATTAACTTCTTTTTTTATATTTACCCTGGGAATAATTAGCTTCTAAAACTTTCTATAGCTGACAAGTAAACTCAGAAGAATCGATCCAACAAGAAGTTCATAAGTACCTTGAAATTTTGTTTTGTATCTCCCAGAATGTACAGTGCCCATATTTTCCTAGAACAATCTATTGGTTTATAAAGATTAGAAACTAATTTTGACAAATTAGCTCAATAAACCCCTTCATTTACTCAGAGAATATTTTTCATTGAACTATAAGTGAGGATGTCAATTTTTGAGATTTTTATACATATGAAAAAAGAGAGAAATCGATATATAGAAACTCAGCAAAGAGTCAAAAATAAATTTTCCTGAAATTGCCCAATCACCAAAATAAACTTTGTAATATGACAGGCTCATATGACTTCACATGTGTTATAGTTGAAGAACCTGGGACCTTTGAAATAAAAACAGTTGTTTGAGTTTCATACTTAATAGTTTGTAATATGACTTGCTTATATAAAATTGTCTCTTGTCCCCATCACCACACCCCAACTCAAGACATACTCTCTAACAAACCAGGGCATTCTATTGACAGACAGAGGACAGATTGTGCTGATTTTGTTGTAAGATGGCCAAGAATAACCCCTAAGCATTGCCAGGTATGACCACACACCTCCCCCAAATCCCAAACAGCAAAAATCCTAGGTCCTTTAAGACATCTGGAATCTTTATACACATTTAGACATAAAAACATTTTGGAAAGATTAATTCACTCCAGGAAAACATTCATCAAGCTCCTAATTTGTGTTGATAACTCTACTAGATGCTTAGAACAGAAAGTCAAATAAGTCCATTATTTCCCCAAAATTTTAAAGACCTTTTGGAAAAAAAAAAACAAATAGAAGCTAGTTACCAATTTCCTTGTCTGTCTCTTGTACTTTATATCTGTGTACCTACCTCTGTGTCCCAACCTGGCTTTGTTCCTGGTTTGAGAATGTCTGTTTCCCCTCAAATGTCCTTTGATCTGCCTTTCTGTGGAGATTATACAACAGCTTGTGAGAGGTCAGAGTCTGCCTCTTTTTCTCTTGCTCATCTGTACTGGACAGATGGAATGTCCGTATTCCACCTCATTTCCAGGAGGTGTTTGAATATTAAGCAATTCTAACTCTCAGGGAAAGGTAAATTTTTGTTTGTTTGTTTGTTTTGTTTTGTTTTGTTTTTTTGGGCCACACCCGGTGACGCTCAGGGGTTACTCCTGGCTATTTGCTCAGAAGTCGCTCCTGGCAGGCATGGGGGACCATATGGGGAACCGGGGGATCGAACCGCGGTCCGTCCTAGGTTAGCGCAGGCACCTTACCTACAGCGCCACCACTCTGCCCCTGTAAATTTTTTTTCAATGAATAAATAAATTTACAGAATATCAAGATCTAGTGTGAAAACACTGCCAAAGATCGCATAAAACAGACAGCACAGGGGCCCGGGAGATAGCATGGAGGTAAGGCGTTTGCCTTTCATGCAAAAGGTCATCGGTTCGAATCCCGGTGCCCCATATGGTCCCCCGTGCCTTCCAGGAGCAATTTCTGAGCATGGAGCCAGGAGTAACCCCTGAGCACTGCCGGGTGTGACCCAAAACCCACACCCCCCAAAAACAAACAAACAAACAAAAAAAAAACAGACAGCACTGAAGGGAAACAAGGAGTGGAGAAAGAAGCATTTTCCTCTGAGAAGGATGTTGATTCTAGAGAAGTAACCTAGAAGATTCTAGGCCATTCATTGCAGGTAAACAGCTCTCAGATTACCAAGGATTACCAAGAGAGGCACTGTTTGAGTGCCCATGAGTTTTAAGGAGGCAAATGTCAGAACCCAAATTTACTGAAGATGTCCCTTTTTACAGGCATGGATGGAGTACTGGTCATTCTCCCCAGAATCTGCCTGGCAGAGCAAATTCATTCAGATTTACCTTATATGGTCACCTACTACTTGGGCAATGACCCAAAATGTTCACATATCTGGGAAAAAAGTAAGGCTTCTTCTATGCTTAGTGCTGGAAGGAGGAAAGCTGTTCCTCATATTTAACTCCAATCAAATTAGCAATCTTTGCAATGGATTCTGTTGAAATCATCACCAACATCTTTGACACTTGTCGGCTTCCCCGAGGGCCTTTCAGCTGTGTCACACACTTTTATTATCGGCACCCCTTAAATTCCTAAGTAAGAAACTCTAAATGTCTATTGTTACTCTAAGGCAGTGGTCCTCAAACTACGGCCTGCTGGCCACATACTGTATCTGTTCCCATTTTGTTTCTTCACTTCAAAATAAGATATATGCAGTGTGCATAGGAATTTATTTGTTCATAGTTTTTGTTTTTACTATAGTCCATCTTCCATCGATCTTAGGGACAGTGAACTGGACCCCTGTTTAAAAAGTTTGAGGACCCCTGCTAAGGGGAAAAAAGTCAGAAAATTAATTTTTTTCACTTGGTTCTTCTATAGCACATTTAATTCTGTCTGACCTATCTTTTCTTATATTTACATCTTTTTATCTGAATTTTCCTAATTTGATGATGTGTATACTTCTGGTTCTTTGAGTTTTGGCTACATTGGATGGTTTTGACTTTTTCTATTCCTGTAGCTTCTGTTTTGCTGGAGTTCAGGTCAACTTCTACCCCTTGACCAGGCACAAAAGAGGGTGTGTCCTCTGCACAGTGGAAAGAGTCTTAGATTCTGTCCTTGAGTCTAAGTTTGGGTTATTGTTACTATTGCTCTATTTGGGGAGGAGACACATGTGATGATGCTCAGGGGTTCCTCCTGGCTCTGTACTCAGTACTATTGTTCTGGCTCCTACTCTTTTATTTTGTTCTGTTTTATTTGAAAGTCCCAAACAATGGTCAGGAAGCCCAAAGGCCTCACTGGAGTTTTCTGGTCAACCAGGTCAGAGCCCTATGGTTCTTGAGACCTTCTAAAGCTGCAACACTTCTTGTGCTTCTCAGAAGTCAGAAACCTGAGTCCTGGATAAGCTGCCAGGCTGGGTAACTCAGAGCTTAGACTTGTGGGCTTGTGGCAGAGCATTAGTTCTTCTCTACTGGAGTACCTGGTATGGTTTTCTTGGTCAAGGGGTGATGGTGGGTTTTTCAGCCACTTTGAAGTACTTACTCAGAAATACCTCTGGCAAGCTAACTCCTAGCTCTGCGTTCAGGGGTCACTCCTACCGGTGACTCTATTTGTGCTAAGCATTAGACTAGGACCAGTTGCAAGCAAAGCTAGGCTATAACCCCTGTACACTGCCATCTAATGTCTATTGAGGAATAGACAGTTGAATTATTATATCTGTAAAAGATCCAAGAAGTATTTAAAGGCAAAGAGGTAAGCTGATATAGGTTTGGGTGAGAATAATCAGGAGAAAATGAAGAGGTGGAAGCAGAACTGTACAGACACACACGGAGGTCTCCACCCAGGGAAGGGAATGGTCAATTGTTAACTCTACACTTGGGCACCGGGAGACAGAAGAACAACTATAGTTTCAAATATTATTTGTTAGTCAAGTTTTATAAAAAAAAATGTAGATGAGCCGTAGAGATAGCATGAAGGTAGGGCGTCTGCCTTGCATGCAGAAGGGTGGTGGTTCAAATCCCAGCATCCCATATGCTCCCCCGAGACTGCCAGGAGCGATTTCTGAGCCTAGAGCCAGGAGTGAGCACTGAGCACTGCCAGGTGTGACCCAAAAACCAAAAAAAAAAAAAATTGTAGAATATTGGTTATTTTCAAGGTGGGGAAGAGCACACATCTCAGTTTTGTTTTTTGTTTTTTTTTGTTTGTTTGTTTGGTTTTTGGGCCACACCCGGTGACGCTCAGGGGTTACTCCTGACTATTTGCTCAGAAGTCGCTCCTGGCTTGAGGGACCATATGGGAAACCGGGGGATCGAACCAACGTCCGTCCTAGGCTAGCGCAGGCACCTTACCTCCAGCGCCACTGCCCGGCCCCACATCTCAGTATTTAATCATTCTACTTTTGAATTAATAATTTTTTATTGATTCACCATGAGATGCATAGTTACAAAGTATTAATTTGATGCCAGTCATACAATGTTCAAAAATTCATCCCTTCACCAATGCACATTATGGCTTTTCTTTTTTTAAGGTCTGTTGTTTGCACACAGAAAACTGCATCATGATTTTCTGGCAAAAGGGTCAGAGATCAGTTCCAAAACTGAATTGGCCTGGGTGAATAACGTTTGTCCCCAGAAATCTGAGATCCTTCCTCTGAGTCTGCAGGGGAGGGATTTTTGTATGCAGGAATATGTTAAGCCACCTTGGCACCAAGGCTGAGGGTAATACAGACACCTCATGGTCCTAGACACACCTCTGACTGGTTTCTGCTTCTCATCTGTTACTGACTGATATTGTCTACCCACCTTGGATTATTTTCCAAGGCCTTCAGGCCCTAGAATCTTGAACTGAAATGTGAGATGTAATTAGAATTGCACCGGATGCCAAGGAGGAATGACTTGGAGGAAGAGAAGCAGGGCTGGACATGCTTCATATATTAGTTCTCATGCCTTAAAATAATTTTGAAACAAGAAAGGAGAACTATAGAGTAGGACATTTAAAAAAAATCTTTACAACAATCTTGCAAGAAGATTTAAAGATCAGAAAATTTAAGATTAGAAACTTTTCTAATCTTTTAAATTAGAAATTTGCGACTGAAACTTTTCTCCGTGTGACATGTACAAAAATGACAGGAGATAAACTGGGTTGTCTATTTTTTTTTTCACCACCTAGAACTTTGGGCTTTAACAACTGGCTTTAACATTGGTTTAAGATTTCAGTAGGCAGGAGCCAGAGAGATAGCATGGAGGCAGGGTGTTTGCCTTGCATGTAGAAGGACGGTGGTTTGAATCTGGCAGCCCATATGGTCCCCCACTTAGAGTCGCCAGGAGCGATTTCTGAGCATAGAATAAGGAGGAACCCCTGAGAGCTGCTGGGTGTGACCCAAAAACCAAAACCAAAATAAAATAAAATAAAATAAAATAAAATAAAGAAGAAGAAGAAAAAGATTTTAGTAGGCAAATGGACAGGAAGAGAGGAAAAGAGGAGAAAGCCTCAGGCAGTGGAATAATCTGAACAAAGGCAAGGAAGTTGGTGGTTTAGAGTTGGCTAAACAAGTTGGATGCAGGGACCCCAGGAAGCACCAACTAAACATTTATTGAAACACTAATCTCCCCCTCCTCCCTTCACTGTCTTTCAGACCATATGCAGGAACAGGATGGAGTTCCGTTCCCTGACTCACGGTTTTGACAAATAGCATTTGGTGGCTAGGAATCTGAAAGCTGGTAGGGGCCAAGCGGTGGAAAGTTGTAAAAGTCTGGTAGAAAGTACCTATTTAGTTGAACTGCTTATGAGAAAACACCAAGAGTTCTGAGCTTGGGGAAACATAATTAAAGCCGAACTGTAGGCCATGAGCTGAAGGATGGCTCGGAACTCAGAAGTTCACAGCAGAATGTAATACTGTCTCTAAATCAAAGATTCTGCGTTTCTTCTTCTTCTTCTTCTTCTTTTTTTTTTTTTTTGTTTGTTTTTGGGTCACACCCAGCAGAGCTCAGGGGTTACTCCTGGCTCTATGCTCAGAAATCGCTCCTGGCAGGCTCGGGGAACCATATGGGATGCTGGGATTCGAACCAAGGACCTTCTGCATGCGACGCAAACGCCTTACCTCCATGCTATCTCTCTGGCCCCAGATTCGGCATTTCTGATGGGTTTTTGTTTGTTTGTTTGTTTTAGTTGCCTTTGGGCTATATATCTGGCAGTGTTCTGAGGCTGCTCCTACTCTTCGAGGACCATGTGGAGCTGAGGATTGAATTGGGCTTCCAATATGTAAAGCATGTGCTCTCTAGCGCTTTGAACAATCTCTGCATGAAGAATCTGTTGGTTGAGGAAGAGATATTTGGGGGTGGCATTGGGTGAGAAGATACCCTCCTAACTACCTGTGCTTGTCCTGGGAAAGCAATCCCAACAGAAAGTCTTGGAAAGATCAAAACAGACATGCTGTTGGATGGGCTGAAGAGATATCAATGACCTCTTACTGTCTATGCCATGGGTTCCAGAAAATTAATTAAAAAGAAATTTGCATTCTTGTGTTCATTAAAATTCTCACAATCGCTAAGGTCTGGAAACATTGAGATGCTAAACAGTTGGGGTTACCAGTTTTTAGTTGATTCAAGATAATTCTTCTTTGCATGTGCTTTAGCAGGAAGTACCTCTCGATTGATCCTCTATCCCTACCTGTTCTCCACCCATGGAGATGGTTCTATTCTTCCAAAAAAGACCTCAGGTCAGAGAAACTTTTACAGTTTTGATCCCACAGCTAATCTGTCTGCTTGACTGTATCTTTTGCTTGCTTGCAGATAGCTTGTGGTTTAAGTTCCTGAATCAGTTTTATTTCCCTAACCTTGTGTGGATTTAGATGATTTCCTGTGTTGGCTTTGCATCCAGACCCATGTTTCCCAACCCCCTTGGCACTGGGGTGTGAGGCTTCCAATACACCAAGTAGCAGATGAGTGGTAAAGAAACTGATATATGGGGGGACCGGGCAGGTGGTAGTGCAGGTAAGGTGCCTGCCTTGGCTGTGCTAACCTAGGACGGACCGCGGTTCGATCCCCCGGTTCCCCCATATGGTCCCCCATGCCTGCCAGGAGCGACTTCTGAGTGAATAGCCAGGAGTAACCCCTGAGCATCACTGGGTGTGACCCCCCCCAAAAAAAGAAACTAATATATGGGAAGTCTGGGATCTGCAACCATACCCACAAATGCAGTCACTATGTTTAAACATGGCCAACTCCAGATTCACTCTTTCCTTGAACAAGATGTAAGCTGAACCATGAAAAATCAGGGGCCTGGGAGATAGCATGGAGGTAAGGCGTTCGCCTTTCATGCAAAAGGTCATCGGTTCGAATCCCAGTGCCCCATATGGTCCCCTGTGCCTGCCAGGAGCAATTTCTGAGCATGGAACCAGGAATAACCCCTGAGCACTGCCGGGTGTGACCCAAAAACCAAAAAAAAAATCAAAGGTATTTTGGCCCAAGCAGCAGAAAGTTGGCTATCTCTGGAGGAGGGGACTGGCCAAGTCCCTGCCCTACTGAAGCCACTCCTGCTAACTCCATTACTCAGAATCACCATTTTCCTAATAGCCCTGCCTCATCACCCCTTTGTGGTTCTCCAGGAGAACACCAATGTGACCAACTTCAAGTATGTAGGTTCGGGGGCTGATATCATCAGAGATTTTTGGAGCAAGTGTGGGCACCCTTATAGTATCAGTAATAGAGCCATCTATTAAAATTCAATTTTTGGGTCAAGGAGATAACCTAAATGCTGGAGCACAAGCTTTGCATGCAGAAGGCTCAAGTTCTATCCCCAGCACCTTATGGTTCCAAAGCAACCTCTGAGCCAGGACCAGTTTCTGAGTATTTCTGAGTGCGATGTCACTAAATAAAACAAATTGCCATTATTTTGGGGCAAACTTGGAACCTTTATATGAAATTAACTAAGCAATGATGAATGGTTTCACATTAGACTATGAGTTCAATTCTATTTTCCCTGCATCTATGGTTCAGTAAATACCACTTACTGTAACTTTGTAATAAACAGTGAAATCAAGGAATGTGTGTTCTTTCTTATTTTTCACGATTATTTGGACTTTTTTTTTCTTGGGGAGTGGTTGGACCACACCCAGCAGTGCTCCTGGCTCTGCACTCAGAAATTGCTCCAGGCAGGATCAGGGGTTCTGGAATGCTGGGATTCCAACTGGTGTCGTCTAGGGTTAGCAGTGTGCAAGGCTATCTCTCCAGTCTCTGTTTGGGGCTATGGTGCTAGCTATTTTTGGTCCCATCATTTCTTTGTGAAATTTAAGATCAGTTGGTCTATTTTTGCGACAAAGGATGCCAGAATTTTGTTATGACTTGCAGACTCCATTGGCTATTGGGAGTATTGTCCTCCTCACAATACTGTCTTTCAACTTCTGAACATAGGACCTCTTCTTGTATATGTGAGTTAAAAAATATATTTCAGTAATATTTTATTTAAGTTTACAAAGTTTTACCCTTCTTTAGTTTGTTTTATTCTGTTATTTTTTGTTTGCTTGTTTCGTGTGTGTGTGTGTGTGTGTGTGTGTGTGTGTGTGTGTGTGTGTGTGTGACACTTGGCAGTGCTGAGGGGTTATTCCTGAATATGTGCTCAGGAGTCACTCTTGGACAGTGTGTGGGGGACCATAAGGGATGTTGGTGACTGAACCCAGGTTGGCTGAGAGGAAGCCAAGCATTCAATACTCAATCTGACTCTATTCTTCGTTTGCTTGGGGCCGCATACAACAGTGCTTAAACACTCCTAACTCTGTTTAGAAGTTGCTCCCAGAAATGCTAGGAGAAGCATGTGGTGCTAGCTATTGTTATAAGAAATGTTCACTTTTGATCTTACTATAAATAGAATGGTCTTAATTTTAAATTTCAATTTATTCATTGCTAGTACATTAAAATATAATTGATTTTCATGTATTGATTCTGCATCCTGCTGTGTTGGTTTGTGCATTTAACAACTTTTGGTTAATTCTTTAGTAGACATCCTTGTTTTTGCTTCTGATCTTAGGGGAAATACTTTCAGTATTTCATCATTAAGTATTATGCTGACTGTGGCTTTTGTTGGTGAACTTATTAGTTTAAGGAAACTCCCTTCTCTCTGGGGTTAATTTTTTTTTTTAATCCTGAATGTCTATTCTATTTTGACAAATGCATTTTTTTACATTTATTGGGATAAGCATCTGGAATTTACTCTTTGTTCCATGAATATAATATATTACATTGGTTAAATTCCATTTATTGAACCCACTTTGCAATCTTGGGATAAATCCTGCTTATGATATGCAATCATTTTTCATTGTTTCTTTTCTATGTTTGTTTCCTTCCTCCATTGTTGTAGATGTTGATTGCCACGACTGGGAACTTGCACACATGCCTGGTAGGGGTACTCACACATTTTTCACTGTGGTGCTTGCTGTGGTCACATCCCTTTATGTAGTGAATATACACACCTGGATTTAAATGAGGCTGAAATTTTATTTTGGAGCTAAGATTTGGAGCAGAGGTCTTGCACATGTAGGACACCAGGAATTTGACCTCATGACTTGACTCTTGCAAGACACAGATTTTCTAAGTTATCTATTTCTTCAGTGGTTTCCATTTTCTTTCTTCCTTCTTTCTCTTCCTTATTTTTTCCTTTTTCTTTCTTTCCTTCTCTCCCTCTTTCCTTCCCTTCTTCCTTCCCTCCTTCCTTTTTTGCTTCCTTTCTTCCTTCCTCACTTCCTCTCTCCTTTCTCCCTCCCTCCCTTTCTCTTCATTCATTCATTCATTCTTTCTTTTTTCCTTCTTTCTTCCCTTCCTTTTCTTTCCTCCCTTCCTTTCCTTTCCTCCCTCCCTCCCTCCCTCCCTTCCTTCCTTTCTTTTCTTTCTTTCTTTCCTTCCTTCCTTCTTTCTTCCTTTCTTTTTTCTTCTTTCTTTCTTTCTTTCTTTCTTTCTTTCTTTCTTTCTTTCTTTCTTTCTTTCTTTCTTTCTTTCTTTCTTTCTTTCTTTCTTTCTTTCTTTCTTTCTTTCTTTCTTTCTTTCTTTCTTTCTTTCTTTCTCTTCCTCTCTCTTTTTGCCTTTTTCTTTCATTTATTTTGTTTTTGGGGGTCACCCTGGTAGTGCTCAGGACTTATTCTTGGTTCTGCACTCAGAGATTACTCCTAGTGGTGTTTGGGGAACCATATGGAAAAGGAGGGATAAAACTTGGGTTGGTTGCATGTGAAGCACTATTGCTCCATAATGGAACAATGGAAATAATTTCCATTATTTCTTGAAATTACAGGTTTTACTTTTACTTCCCTGTGACCTCTACAGCACCAAATCAGAGCTACAATTGTATCAATAATGCATGCTGGAGGCATAGAATCATTGCTATTACCATGATGTGAACATATATATGGGCACAGATAATGATAACATGAACTAGAACGATAGGACCAAATGAGAAATCTCATTTTTTGAAACAACATCATATGATTAGAGATGATTGGTGATAGGGGATTATTAAAATACTTTGTGTTGTTGAATAATCATTACATTCCTGGAATAAGCTTTGTTCAGTCTATGATCTTCTATTCTTGATGTGAAAGTACTTGCCTTGCAAGCATATGGCCATGAGTTTAAGTCTCCAGTGTCTCACATATGTTAAATGTAATGCTAGAGACCATGATACTTAAATATGGCAGTACTTTGTTTTCTGTAATCCTGGTCCTGTATGTCATTTCTTGTTGAATGAGAAAAAAAAAAAAGGTGAGGTTGCTTCAGTAAACACTGCAACTGAGAAGATATTTGATCTTGTAGAAAATATGATCCCTGGCAAACACACACAAAGGCCATGCAGCTGTCCCTGGCGAACATCATAAGTTTAACTGTATTCTTCCACCAAGAGTACTCGCTCTTGAGGCCAATATGGTGGTGCTGTAGTAGGGTGTTTGCCTTGCATGAGGCTGACCTAGGACGGGACCATGGTTCAATCCCCTAGTGTCCCATATGGTCCTCCAGACCAGGAATGATTTCTGAGTTCGTAGCCAGGAGTAAACCCTGAATGTTACCGGGTGTGGCCCAAAAATCAAAAAAAGAAAGAAAAAGAAAAGAAAAGAAAAAAAAAGAGTGCTCACTCTAGCAAGCATGTGTGTAAGTCTTGTAAGTAAAGCACCATGGCTCACCGCAAACCCTTAAGCCTGATGTGCTACTACCTAGCAAATACCTCCAATGAAATGTGTGAGCACCGCAGCCAGGCAGATATGTGAAATCAATCAGTCATCACAACAACCACATAGACATGAACTGCACAATGAGACCACAGCGGGGTGGGGGATGAGGGGAAGACTTTCAAAAAGGATGGGGATGCCAGGAATAATATAGTGGTGAGGACACTCGCCTGTCATACTACTGACCTGATTTCATTTCTAGTACCACCTTATCCCTCGTACATCAGAGTGTGACCACAGCATCACGAGGTCAAGCTGCATAGCACCCTCTGGGCCTTGCATTGGTCTCTGGATTTTAATTCTCAGCCTGGTTGCTGAAAATCCCCAATGGGTTCCTAAGCACTACCTGGGAGGCCCTCCCTCCACAAATAAAAGAAAAAATAACAGCAGGACAAAGAGCTTAAATATCTAGTTCAGTGGTCCTCATACTATGGACACATATTGTATTTGTTCCTGTTTTGTTTCTTCACATCAAAATAAGATGTATGCAGTGTGCATAGGAATTTGTTCATAATTTTTGTTTTTACTATAGTCTGGCCCTCCAATGGTCTGAGGGACAGTGAACTGGGCCACTGGGCCATACCCAGCAGTGCTCAGGGCTTACTCCTGTTTCTGTGATTAGGGATCATTCCTCGAGGGGCTCAGGAAATTTCATGGGGTGCTGGGGAACAAACTTGGATAGTTGTTTGGAAAGCAGGTGCCTTACCTGCTATCCTGTCTTTCTGACCCTTTAAATATATAGTTTAAAGAGAACTGATAAGTAACAACTAAATGAACTCCTAAAGTCTATGAAAACTACTCTAGTAGTTGGAGGCTACTAAGGAAAAAGGGAGGAATGGTTGACAAGAAAGAGTAGAGAGGTATCTTTCGGGTGTTAGGATGTAACTGAACTTTGAAGGCGGGATTAGTGACAATTGTTTTTTTTCTTAATTTGTTTGTTTTTGGATCACACCCGGCAGAGCTCAGGGGTTACTCCTGGCTCTATGCTCAAAAAATAGCTCCTGGCAGGCTCAAGGGACCATATGGGATGCCAGGATTTGAACCGCAGACCTTCTGCATGCAAGGCAAACACCTTACCTCCATACTATCTCTCTGGCCCCAATTAGTGACAATTGTAAACTCAGTTAAGGGTGAAGCTAATCTTTCAAAATACCATAATACTGCAAATCAGTGATAAATCAACAAGAATCCAGTTAAATGAATTGAGAGCAAGATTCCTGCTTGCCTAGAAAACAGGTCACGGAACAGAACACTAGAACACAACATTCTTAAAGATCATGCCCCACGTTAGTTTCTATACACTCCCACCAACAAGGATAATTACTGTGTTAATTTCTAATATCACAGATTTGTTTTATCTGCTTTAACATTGTTAGGTAAAAGAAATAATGAGATCATGTCATTCAATACTGTATTTATGAGATTCAGCCATATTGTTGCAAGTAGTTATTGTTTATTCCTTGTCCTGGGTGGATGATTTGCCGTGATATGACTATACCACAATTAATTAGCCATTATAATGTTATTGAACATTTGGGAAGCTCTAGTTGAGAAATTGTGTGATTATACTGCTGTCAACACTCCCATTCATATCTCTTGATGGATGCAGTAGAGCAAAGTGAGTGCTCTACTGCTAAGCTACATCTCTGACCCATAAATATGCAATTTAAGTGAAATTAAGTCAATTTGTCATGCTTTCTTCTGGCATTGTTTATATTTACAGTATAATCTCTACAAGCCATATAACACTACCAAGTACCTGAGGTGTGCAAGATGAGAAAATTATATGGTAGACTTAAAGAATGTATAATTTCTTATCAATACTTAAAAAAAGCTATTACAGATGGCAGTTATAGCATTTTGTATATTCTGGGTTAAACAAAACATTTAGATTAATTTTATGTTCCAGACTTCGAGCCACCAAACACTCTAGGTATGTGGTTTTGTGTCTGACATCTCCATGGACCCTTGAAGCTAGGCCCAGCTGCCTTCCCTACCCACAACTCTGCATCTATACTTCCAGAAGCCCTAGCAGCCATGGCCATGATCCAGAGCTTTCTACCAGGTTTGATAGAGGGGTCAAGCCATAGAATCATCTCTCAAGAGAAAGGCCCAAACATCAGGAAAAATTCAAGGACATACTGGACTTGGAGAACTGGGGCCTTTCTGAACATTGCTATGAACCATGCTGTTACCATATGAGCTCATAAGATCAGTTCCACAGATCTTCAAATTTGCTTTCATACTTCAAGATAGTCTCATAATTATAATACTGATTTCCCTTAAGGAATATACCAAACTTGAAATTATCAAAGAAGTCAACCAAGTCAACAAACAGAATCAAAAACAGAATGCTCAATTGGCAGTATACAGTTTAGTAGACCTTCAGAAAATGATGTATGATTCCCAATGTGATAAATAGCAATGTTCACAAATATCCTTTTAATGCAATTTTTATTATTTCTTTAATATTTAATTGAACCAAACAATATTAAGCAAAGTATTTATCCTTCCAAGGAGTAGACTTCGGGGAGGTTGGAAAACTGAAGATAAGGAGAGAATGTTATATAGGTGGTGGGACTCGTGTTGAAATAGTGAATGCCAGAAATAACTGTATTATGAACTATTCTGTGAACTAGTGTCTCAAATAAAGAAATTTAATTTAAAAAATTTCATATTTCTTACCAGCTACTAGAAATTTTGTGATTACAAATGTAGCTTATAGTTATGTTTCTATTGGATAGTAGTGTTCTGTGCTATGGAATTAATCACAAAGCTAATAAACTGTTTATGTTTTATTTTTTGAGTCACACCTAGTGGTACTTAGGGGTTACTCCTGGCTCTCCATTCAGGAATTACTCCTGGTGGGCTGGAAGGATCACCTGGGATGCCTGGGATCTAATTCCAGTAGGCAACATGCAAGGCATGCATCATGCCTGGTGTTCTATCAGTCTATCCCTGATGATGACTGCTTTAATATTATAGATAGATATTATGGTGTGCGCTATTAACAATGGTTATGTTTTAGTTCAGTGCTTCTTAAACATTTTCTATGAATAATTTTCTTTTTCCTGAGAAATGTGATACAGGAAGCACTGCCAGAAACCTCTTAGATTCATTATAGGTTTGACTTAGAAACTAATACTGATTGCTGCATATGTATAAACAGAATATTTTATGTTGGGGGGAATGGAGATTAGACCACACCTAGAGGAGTTCAGGACTGCTCAGGTATCACTCCTAGTAGTGTTCAGGAGACCGTATGTGGTGCCAGGGTTCAAACTAGGTTGAAGGTGCATAAGGCAAGTACCTTGCACTTTATACTGTTTCTCTGGTCAAAACAAAATATTTTTTAAAGAACAAACCTATTCTTATATTAACAGTGGTTTTTACAAGCGAGATAGGCTATATATATAGCCTATCTCGCTTGTAAAAACCGCTGTTTTATATATATATGTTATATATATATATCTATATATATATATATATAATTTTTAGCTCAAGGGCAGAGTACTACCGAAAAACTCTCATTCATTACTCAGCACAGAATTAGCACCCTACAGAGCTGGGTATTATGAATGAAGAATGATTATAGGTCCCCAGTGAAAATAATTAGGTCCTGCTATGAGATTTCCTAATTTCTTGGCATTTTAATTTAACTATAATTTTATTTTAATTTTAGTTTATGGACCACGTATGACAGGGACCAGTGCTTATTCCTACCTCTGAACTCAGGGATTACTCCTGGCAGTACTTGGAAGACCATAAAGGGTGCCTGGGATTGAACCTGGGCCAGGTTCAAGTGCAAGGCAAACACCCTAACCACTGTAACATGGTCCTGGCTTCTAATTATAATTTAATAGCTTGAAAGATACAAAGTTCAGTTCTATATTTCATTTTATTCTTTGTTACCTTAAGGTCATATCTGGCCATGTTCAGGGGCTACTTCAGTTCTGTGCCTAGGGGACCAACCCTGGGGTGCTGGGATTGAAATTAAATCTTTTACAGGCACAATGTGAACCCAACCTGTTTAACTACCATTTCAGCTCACTTCACTCTTCTATTTTTGTGAGAAAGAGATTGGCTCAAAGAATCTTTGAGTCACTCCAAGCTTCAGATGCCAGGAGAAGCTTAGAGGAATCAAACTTCTGTGTAGAAGAGGGAAGAGAAAACCTTTCAGAATCCTATCCTAGAGAACCGTGTTTGTGATAAAAGGGTCTTAGCAGGAAGTTTGGGGAGGGGGGAGACAGCCCTATGACCTTGTCTTGTAGTTTCTCTTAAGCCCTGGGGTTCATTTACTCACTTTCCTCTGGCTCAACTCCCACTTAATCTCCAAGTTTCTATTTATGCAAATGTATTGTTTGCTGGAGGCCCATTTTTTCTCCCTCTCCCCCCTGCCTTGACCTTCTCCTAATTTCAACCTTTTCTCTTAGAGAATGGGGATAGCCTCTCTAGCGTTCACTGCTTTTTCATTTCTACTTCTTTTTTTTTCTTTTCCACTTCCCTGGTTATCAGAGTTCCTGTGAATGAGAACTATTTATTCCAATTCATCATTCTTTGACCATGACTAGTTTATGGGCCCTGGCTTTTGGGTTGCAGACTCACTTTGAGGGTAGAGGAAGGTGCTCAGTTTAGGAGCAATTTCTGGCAGTGTTTGGAGGGACCCTTTGTGGTTACAGGGGATAGAACTGGGGTTAGATGCATGTAAGATAGGAGCCTCACACACTGTACTACCTCTTCAGTAGCTATTGTTAGAATCTAAGATTTAGAATGAACTGTAACCTAAATGCTGATGTTAGGATGTGGTATGCCTTTGCTTAGAGAAAACATTGCTTTGGCTTCTGTACTCTTCTTGCTTAAGGAACTTAACTGCAATAAACCTGGCTTATAACTTTTATAACTTATAGC
>PVKC010007767.1:9629-29113 GCA_004027635.1 Crocidura indochinensis | reverse complement strand
CAGCATTGTGCTTATACTGCTCATGCTCGTCTTCTTCCTGCACTCTTCCTTTTCTGCATCTTGTTCATCATTTCTTTAGTTTAAGGAAACCAGGGGTATCCTACACGCACTATCTGTATCTCACATAACAATAAGCATTTGAGTGAATAACTCCTTTCAAACTTGACAGTTAAATACACTAATTCTTAGACATCCAATTATTTAAATGAAGCAACTCATAAAGCAAGTGAGAAGCAGAATTTGGAATATAAGACTGCATGCTTTCCAGCCCACCATCTTCTATCTCCAATATCCACACGCTGTAGTGTTTCTTACACTCTTAAGGTTCATTCACTGCACTGCTACATTCATCACATTTGATTGTTTGCACTGGTTACTTGCCTTTCTCTCTTTCTCATCAGCCAAAGGGCATTATGCCGAAGGTGGGGCCTACCCCATGTTTTTCAAAATAATTATGCAGTGCGACAGCAGGAAGGAAATCTGGTGATTTTCATATAGTTTAATAAGAATTTTAATCTTACCTGTGCGGATTAACCTAGTTATTGACTTAATAAACTTAGAACTTTTTAACACTCAAATGTAAATGCTCTATTGTACAATGGTCTGCCTTCTCTCGCTGATCAGTGAATCAATGACAAGATAAATGAGCTTATTTTTTAAATAAATGACTGGTCACTTCTCAGACCACCTTTTGGGGATGCTCTTGCTGTGTAGATGGTCTCATTAATACAAGAGAAAGCTTTGTTAATTATGAAGGGGGAAAGGAAAGTAGCCACATGCTCGCATTACTTTTCCTCAAATGCCATGACCTTCAAATGTCCCCTAGTGCCTCACAAGTACTGACAGGTACACTGCCTAAACAATATGGGAGATTGAGTTTTATCTGTCTTATTGCAAGAATTTTACCCCTTCTGAAGTCATTGAAAGTTGATTTTATTGACTAAAATTTTTTAAATAATATCTTTCTTCTTTTTCAGTTCATGGATAAATTGTAATAACTAAATCAACTTTTGTGGCCACAGGTTTATAGAAATTTATAAACTGTAAATTCCCACAATTAGTGGACAAAAAACAACAGCTGTGAGTACTAAGATCCTGTCTTCCTTTGAAAAAAAAACAAACAACTACAACAACAACAACAACAACAAAAACAGCACCCAGAATCTTATACTTAACCCTAGAGCCCTTTCTCAGCACAAACCTAGCCCAGAGTAAAGTCTCACTGGCTGTCCGGACCTGTGTGTCTGCATCATCTACATTTCTTCCAGTTTATCTGTAGCCACAAGAATAGCAGTCTACAAAACACAGCATTTAAGGACAACTCTAAATTAGACTTAGATGAGCATTTTATTGAGTTGCTGATAGTTTAAGAGTCACAGAAGAATAATATAGATTATCACATTCAAATAAATTGAAATTCCCAGTGACAGAGCATTGACAGTAGACTTTTTAGTATCGACTTAGAAAATAAGTCAACTGAATTTTACATATTTTGCAATGGCTTTATCTAACCTAAAACTGAATGAATGCATATATTTACACATCTACAATTAGTTGTCTGATATATAGAGAGAGATTTTACCACACATAGTTATTCTTTATAAATAGTGAAATGGTGCAATAAAGATATAAGCGATACTACTGATTTTCATAAGAAAATAAATATTTTGGGGCTGGGTGGTGGCGCTGGAGGTAAGGTGCCTGTCTTGCCTGCGACGGACTGCGGTTCGATCCCCCGGTTTCCCATATGGTCCCCCAAGTCAGGAGCAACTTCTGAGCGCATAGCCAGGAGTAACCCTGAGCGTCACTGGGTGTGGCCAAAACAAACAAAAAAAAAAAAGAAAATAAATATTTTAAACAAATACGTGGGGAAATATTTTGCCTTGCAAAAAGCCAATAAAGGTAAATTATGACAATGAAGTTTCATATTTCATTGCTATTGCACAGATGAACTTTTAAAATAAATAAGAATTTCCAATGATTGGACAGCTATGAAAAAGTCTATATACTCAAACAATGTGGGGTTCAATTGCTACTTGAGGTTCAATGCAACTTAGATTTTTATCTTTTGAAAAGAGGTAAATATACTAAAACCAATCAACAATATAAAGATATGTCAGTAAACCCACTCTCAGAATCAAACTTGGGAAACCACGGAATTTGTATTCCTTCAATTAAAATGTTTATTTCAATACTAGCCATAGTACCTAAAATTAGAAATAAAGTATAAATATTATGTTGTTCTCATTCATTATAATGATATACACATATTTTAAACATTTTAAGTTGCAATAGCATTTAAATATATTTGACATAAAATATACATTTATGCCTCATATTGGTTAATAATCTTGTAAAATATATTTCTCTATAATTTTATAAAAATGTATGTTTTTCATTTTCTCAGACCAGTGACATCAAAATACTTTTAAACATTTTGATATTATATTATTTTCCAAATTATATTAATAAAATTCCTTTAGCTAAATTCTATAGGAATAAGTGAAGTTACTTGTTTGCTTTTAATCAGCAAGAAGTTAATATGTGACTGCTACTTCTCTTGGAAGCTGGGAATATCAGCTTATGCTCAAGTGAAATATAATTATTTCTCATATTTTTGGAGATTCAGTAAAATTAAATTTCATCACTTTGTAGAGTTCGATAATTTGTTATTTTATTTTAGTGATATAGTTTTTATATTTTAGCATTATTTGTTCATAGTTGGAAATAACAAAGTTTTCAAAAATGCTATATCCAATAAATATTAATAACAGTTTATTTGAATTTAAAAGACTATCCAGATAAGTGACATAATTATTGTATTTTTAATCTTTCTCAAACAATATATTTTATAAATTGGATTTGTTCCCATTTTTTTCTTGTGTTTGGGCTTCTGAGTCTTCTGCTATTTGGTTTTGTTTTTGTAGGGGCACATACCCACAGATGCTTAAAGCATTTGCATGAGACTTGTGGGAGCCATAAGCAGTACAGGTTCTTAAGCTCTGTACTATAATTTTGGTTTCTGTTCAAAAGCTAAATAGTTCTGTTTATGGGGTTACTGGCATATAATTTCTTTCAAAAACTTAAATTTAAGGGCCAGAGCAACAGCACAGTGGGTAGGTCACTTACCTTGCATGTGGCTGACCTTGGTATGATCTCCAACACCCTATATGGTACCCAAGGCCTCTGGGATTAATCCCTAAGCAAATACCTAATTCCCAAGAAAACAAACAAAAAGAAAACTTAGATTCGTTGAAGATTGATACTGACAAATTATTTTAAGTATGCTGCCTTCAATCAGAAATATTGTTGACATACTAATTATAAGCACCACCTCATTTTCTTCTCTATATCTACATAGAAATATCATTCTTTAGGTTTTTTTTTGGGGGGGGGGTCACACCCGGCAGTGCTCAGGGGTTACTCCTGGCTCCATCCTCAGAAATTGCTCCTGGCAGGCATGGGGGACCATATGGGGCACCGGGATTCAAACCGATGACCTTTTGCATGAAAGGCAAACGCCTTACCTCCATGCTATCTCCCGGACCCCGAAACATCATTCTTTAAAAGAGTGAATCACCCCCCACTTTCCTCATAGTTCCAACAAATGAATGAGAAAATGTACTCTTTTTTTTTAATTTAAAAAGTAACTGGCCTGTTTCATGTGAGTATAATAAACATGAATTCTGAAGGTTCCCTCTACCCAAGCCTGTATTATAGTTTCTAGTACAAAAGTACATAGACACTACTTTTAGATTCTCAAATTCTCAGTGTTTAACTTCAAAGCGCAGCACATTTGCTCCTGTAGAGCATAGCAATGACTCCCAACATTGTTAGTCTTTTCAATATAACCACACTTAAAAGGTGTGTTGCTTCTTAAGCAACAAAAGTATCCCAAGGACTCAGTGTTCACATCTCAGAAAGACCCCCATGTGAGAAAGGCTGCCTTTTTAAAAAAATAACAAAACACTGCGCTTCTGCTTCTCAGCCCTTCTGGAGCATTGGGGGATGGAGACCTTTCTAACTTGAAACCTGGGGTGAGGCAGAAGACTAATCAATGAGATTTGTTACCGTCCTTTCATGATCAGCTTTTGCAGGCAAAGTCACCCATCTAGTTAAGAACCATATTATGTGCCTATCAATTTAATATGATCTTGGAGACTTTAGTCTCTAAATGAGCATTTCACTGGGAAATTTCCTTTTTAGATGGGTTTTATGGATAAATCTTTCCCCAACTCACAAGGATAGCTTGCAACATCTATGAGAAGTGGATGGGAATGCACAAGCAGATTTCTCTAGCCAAGCAAGATATCTGCCAAACTGGATTTTTTTTCTATGAAAGGTATTTCATCCTTAGTTTAGAAAGAATAGGTCAAAATACCCACTTGCGTAGGTGAAAAAGTCATGTTTTAAATATATATGCAATTCTGTATAAAATAATTACTAGCTCCATTTCAAAAGATATTTGAAATGAGATTTCAATTGATATTTGAAAGAGATTCAATGAATCACTAACTTTCTCATTCTTTATTCACATGATAAATATTTATTGTGTAGTAAATACCTGGGATTATTTTCACCAATTTGAAAACATCTTTAAACAAAACAGGTAGAAATTATCCCTGCCTTTGTGAGGCATCTATTCCAGTAGGGAACAAAAATAAAGACTAAACATAAAAATGCCGAAAGAGAATAGTGTTAGAAGTTAAATGCTATTGGGAAAAATAGAGTGGATAAGAGAGTTCAAGAGTTCTGGTGATGTGGGTGGATTACTTAGTTTTAAATAGGAATTGTATACTCTGAAGATTCAGCTTTTATATAAAGCTTTCAAAAATACCTAAGGAGCTAGGCAGGTATTGGGATGAAAAATATTCAGAGAGGATCACTTGTGCAAAGTTAAAATGAGGCCAATTTGAGTAAATTTGATGGACGAGCATGTATGAAGCACAAAGATTGGAGAGAAGTAACAGAGCATTAATGTAGCTAGGCCAGGGGTGTTGTGAGGCATGTTAAAATCCAGGCAGGCATTCTTTTCAAGAAAGTGGGAAACCTATGAGGAGTTTGGCAAAAACAAATAAAGTAAACTGATTCGGATAAAATCTATCACTTCGGAAACGCAGGGACAGAATAGCATCAAGTACTGTGTCTTTTTAGGAAGTCATTCTGAATATTATCATTTTAAATATCTTTCACCTGGGTATCACACATTCATAGATTCACAGACTTACATTTACTGTTCAGAAGCATCACTGTCATCAGAACCAGGGAAAGGAAAGTTGCTAGGACCTTATCCCAATTCAGAATGTCTTCTCATTTAGTAGCACACTCACATTGACTTCTTTAGATGGACTTTTTGATCTCACAGATCTCACACAGGGTTTCATCTTTCTTCTGTAAAGGAAAGCTCCATCTAACATGCTTTGTTAAGGGGTTAGCTCAGAGGTAAAAGAAGACTTCTTCCCTAACTCTTTCTGAAACGAACACTATGGTCAGCTAAGAGAAGACTATTCTGCTCTATCTCACATTTTTGAACTAATTACTTGAATTATCTTTGTTTTCATCAAATTCCAAAAAAAATTTTTTTTTGGTTTTTGGATCACACCCGGCAGTGCTCAGGGGTTACTCTTGGCTCCATGCTCAGAAATTGCTCCTGTCAGGCACGGGGAACCATATGGGGCACCGGGATTCGAACAGATGACCTTTTGCATGAAAGGTAAGCGCCTTACCTCCATGCTATCTCCTGGGCCCCCCCCAAATTATTATTTATAAAAATTATTACTTCAAAAATATTCCTAATTCTTGGGTTTTTTTCCCTCCTCTTCTTTCTTTCTATTCATCTCTAAGAAGGGTTTGGGAGTAACTGGAATAAAAAGATATATGTTTTCGCAAAAGATTTCACTTTTGTTGTGATTTAGGAAAATAATCATTGGTTCTAAATGACTCCACAGACCTGTGGAAATTGATATTTTGGGTTCTGTTAGTCGTCCTTAAGCACTATTTGTTTGCATGATTATTCTGTAACTGTACTGACAAAGTTTATGATGTTTACTTGGATTTGCAGACATGCTATTAATGCTTGATGTGGTGATGACAGCAGCAACAAGGATGATGATAAGAGTGATACTGCTGCTGGTAGTAGTTGTGTGTGGTACTGGCGGTGATGGCAGACTCTACCATTGCCACAATCCTTAGATGACTATGACTCTACATGCCTATATTTTCTCTTTATTTCTATAGAAAATACTATATTCTCCAATACAACAAGATAATCTTAAGGCTACAATTTTTAGAACAATGTAACTTTAATTCTAATTAGATCCATTTGAGGATAACCCTTCAACATTGCTCCTCTACTAATGAAGGGTGCCACCTGCTACATTTCTGAGTCTTCTGATTGTTTTTTTTTTTGTTTAAATCACAGATTGAAGCTTACAGTTCCCAATGTAATTCACCCATTTTCTTTCTTGTTCCTCTATTCTTTTGATTTACTTTTAAATTATTTTATTTACTTAGTCACCATAAGCTACAAAGTTATTCATACTTGGGTTTCAGGCATACAATCTTTTAACACATACTCTATCACTCCTGTCAATTTTCCTCCACTAATTTACCCTCCCACCTTCCAGCTTGACTCCTTGACAGGCGCATTATTATATTTGGCTTTTATAGTTTGGATCTCATGTTTCTATGTGTTAGATATTTAACTAAATAACACCTATTCACACCAGTTTTTTTTCCAAGGCACCTGTCTCTTGCCCTGTTACTTTCCACCCCTACTCACCCCACTCCCTTCTTCTTACTTTCCAAGCTATTGTTTCTTTCCTTCACTATAGTTAGTTCTATAGTCAAGCTGCCATGGTAATCCTAAGTTCCCAAGACTACATGAATAGTCAACAGTATTTAGAGGCCCTTGCAGTGCTAAGACTAACTCAAAAAGCTTTCATATGCTAGTCAGATAGTCTACAAAATAAAACACATCTTTCCCAGGCCACCCCTTTTTCCTCCATAGTCCACCTTTTCCTTTTCTTTCCTTTTTCTCCTTTGTTCTGTTTTCTGTATAAGTTTCTTTGGTAGTTGTCCAGTGGATTAGGAACAAAGTATAAGAAGGTATGTAGTATAGCAGAAGTTCTGCTCTTTTTTGAAACTTTGCCGAGAATATAAAACATGAAAATAAGCCAACATACTCTCTGCTTTCAAAAAAAGCCAAGTCTTTAACCTGTGATTCTTTCTAATATTCTTATACCTTGACTTATAAGTTGTTCACATTAGTTTTTTCAGACAAAGAATATTCCAACACCAAGCTCACCACCAGTATGACCTTCCCTCTGTCAAAGTCCCTAGTTCCTTAGCAAGCACATAACAAATTTACTCCATGCTTGTTATAATAAAATGCTAAATGAAGTTATCAGAAAATAAATCAATTGAAGTTAATTTGTGATGATTGTTATGATGCTGATGAAGGTCCCTGCAGTGATTTGTGAAGGGGGAAGGAGAAAGGCAGTAGCCCTTTTAAAGGAGTCTACTGCCTTCTCTTTCCACTTTGGTCTACCCAGGAATGGCTGGGGAGATCTAGGACTGTGGGTCCTTCTCTGTGAAAGAAAGCAAAGTCAGTCCAAGACCTTGCCTAGCTCTTTTGAGTCTGTTGTTTTCCTTCTGAGAAAAGAATTTCAGGAGGTGATGAGCAGTGAAATAAAAGCATATTTTATTTGGAGGTGCTGAAGAAGAGGAAAATTAGGAGAGAGAGTGAGAGAGAGAAAGAGAGAGAAAGAGAGAGAGAGAGGGAGAAGTAAAACAATCAAGAGAGAAAGAAGGCTTCTTCAAAGGCAGAAAATCCTGGGGTACGATCCATCATGAAAGTCAGGAAGTCCACCCCTCAAGAGGTAAGATGTGAACAGACATCTGCCTGGGCACCATGTACTCAGGCAGGGGATGTGCGTTGCTTCTTTGTTCCAGAATGACTTTTATAGTGTTTCTTCAAACCTGCCCCCACACTGGTTTTCTACCTATGTAAGAGTTCCCTTGCTAGGGTGGTTGTCTAGCAGGCTGTAGGTAGTTGATGGTCTTCTTTGATATTCTTGACCTTTCTTCCTGCTAGAGCATCTCCCTGTTGATAGTGGTCCAGTGTTTTCTGGCTCTGCTGTAGTGCCAGGTGAGACTCTTACAATGAGGAAATAACTCCTCCAAACCCAGATCTCTTAGCTTTATCACATCTCAAGAATGCTTTGCCTTTTCTACCAACTTGCTTACCTGCTTGATTCAGTTATATCTCACATGGTGCTATTAAAGTCATTGTGCCCTATATGGGATGGTCCCATAGAACCCATAGAAGAAGCTACTAGATGGATAGACCTCATATGCTTGGCATGACAGAGATCCTTTCACTCTCACAAGGCAATCAGGAACAACCACCCTCCAAGGAAAGCCTCAAGCAGCCTGGCTTGGTAGGTGGCCAGAGGTGACTAGCACTGTGGCAAATTCCCAAACATGCCAGGTGATTCCAGCTTCAAAGCAGAGATCACTTCATTTAATGCTGGTGACTGATGCAGAGGAGAATAGAGACTTTGGTAAACTTCACGACTTCTCAGCGCAGAACTGATTGAACTCTCTGCCCCTCTTCTTCGCTTCCTGCACCACATCAGAACGTTTGCAGAACGTGGCTCCGGTCAGAGCTAGTTAAAGTGGAAGGAAGGACTATTGGCACGGCTTCCCTGCAGCCTGGAAATTTCTCCCCACGTTTCCTAGTGATTTCTGGAGCTTTCAACGTCCACCTCTCCTTAGTCCCAATCCCTGCTACCTTGTCCTAAATTCAGGGAAGAAGGTCACCCAGAGGATTGAAACCACCTAGGGGCCGAGATTGTTAAACCAGCAGCTCCACCCACAGGAGAGTGAGAACCTCAGCCCTCCTGCGGTTCTGCTCCCTAATCCCCATCCCCACTCCCCCCCCCCCGCTCTGGTTGTCATAGAAACCGGGGCGCTGCTGGTACAGGTGCCTTCTGGTGACAGAGACACGTGTCTCCCCAACAGTGAGGGGAATTAAAGAGGATTGTCGCAGGTCCTGCAGCTCCTGCGGGAGGCCTGGAAACCCCAGGGAGCTCTAGGCATCTGTAAGAGAACTGAGAAGGCTTAAGAAGTGCAGATAGCCACATGGGGTCTTCAGGAAAGAGCCCCCCAGCCCTAGGTGGCATTGCTTAGCGGAAAGCTTAAAGAGACACTGTTCGTAGGCTACAAGCCCCAGATTTGTCATTGTTGATTAACAAGGCAGCCTTCCAAGCTCGGGAGAGTCGGGGAAACGAACCCCCCTCCCCCTTTTTCTTGCCTGTTGTCCCAACTTTTGCATTGCATGAAAAAGCTGTGGGAGCCGGTTGGATTCACTCCTAATTTTACTCTTGGAATCAAAGCAAGAGGCAAGGATGGGGTTGCAACTAGAAAAGAAGGGGCATGTTTTCCTGTGTATGGTGTTGAGTATCCGCACTCCCTTGGTGAACGTTTGAGTATTTCTCAAGTGCTAAGTATCGATCATTTCTGTTATATTTCAGGAGGGTTTGTAAGGACACGTTAAAAAAGTGAAAGCAGCAGCAGCAACAACAACAACAACAACAACAACAACAAGCTTTTGTATCCTGCCATTGTTATCAGTCCACTCACTCTGTACTTTACAGAATTCCATTATCCAGTTTTTCTCTCCAGCTCTGACACTGCCTGAGGTGTAAAGAATCTGTCTTTGCACCTCATCCCAGAAATGAAACTGAGCGATATTAGTGAACCAGGCATTTGATGAACATTTTCTCATTAAATCCAGACAATGTAGCACTTGGAGGTAAGTTAAACCGTTTCTACTTAGCAGAAGTATTGGACTTCAAAGAATTTTTCATCAACATGTCCTAAATCAGAAATAGAACATGATTTCTTATGTAGGTCTTATACTACCACTAACTCCAAATTTTTTCTCCTGCTACAGTGTCTTATCCCATCGCCCCTCAAAAAGAAACAAAACTTTCTTCTCATTTCTGGCAATATTAATATTTGATGGACAAGAATTAAATAAATTAGGATTTTTCATGCACTGTCTCAGAATTCTTACACTAATTTTATTGTTAATAATAATCAATCTTTGATGGATGATTATGTGTATCTCATACCTATTGGTTAAAGCATATGTTAAATTGGGACGGGTCACACCCAGTAGCGCTCTGGGGTTACTCCTGGCTCTACATTCAGAAATGGCTCCTGGCAGGCTCAGAGGACCATATGGGATGCTGGGATTCGAACCACCATCCTTCTGCATGCAATGCAAACGTCCTACTTCAATGTGAACTCTCTGGCCCATATGTTAATTTTTTTAAGAAATGTGGAAGTAAAAGAGAATTGTGTTTGTGGCGGTTATTTATTATAAGCTCTATAGTTATACAGATTAGAGACAAGATCTGAACTAACTTCCATAGTACAAAGGGTAGGTTATTTGCTGTCCATACGATCAACCTGTGTTCAGTCCCTAACATAGTCTCATTCATTTGGTTCCGCAATGCATGGTCTGGAGTGGCCCCTAAGCAATGAACTAGGAGCATGCTCTGAGCACCACTGGGCATGGCTCCCAAACAAACACCAACAACAAAAGATTCCAGATAGGGGAAAAGAAAAAAAAATGTTATATAAAGTTCTTTTAGTTTCCATGGAAATAAAGCAATATTGTGTGGGTTTAAGTATTATACAAAATGTTTTCAAGAAATATAAGAACTCTTTTTGCAACATCTTTTGTGATCTTGTGGTTTTGTTTCATGAATTCTGAATTGGTCACTGTGCCTACTGGTTTAGGTTGGATACTTAGGTATAAGCCACCAAAGTGAGCAGCTAAAATGGCTTTCACAAAGCTTTTCTTTTTGATGTGCTTGATAGAGATCAAGGCACTTAATATTCATTTCATACTAATTAGCTAAAGGAAGGATTCCATGAGCATCAAATGCAGGGAGAAGGGACAATTTGGGACATCTTTGTCTAATTCAACTTTAAATGCTAATGGCTTGGAGATTATTCTATTACCAGACAGTATCAGAAAAAGAACAAAAGGCCCTGTTTCACTTAATAAAGGGATCACCAAATGGATTGGAATATTTGTTACAGCCTGAGTAATTATATATGCATTTAGGTTCAACTACTGTAGGCATCAGAAAAACATAACTAAGAGCAGTCTGATTTATGTGCAGTTTGCTACATAGGCTCATGATTAACAACCCTTTATCCCTACACTTTTGCATTTCTGTCAGAAAAAAGATCTGTTCTACAGTGGAGTGTAAAGGCTTATATTTGGAGTCTCAGAAATCCCAAATCAAATGTTTATAGCATTGAACGCAAAGCCATGTTTTAAGAAAATGACTTTTTGTGATGTAAATTATGTTTCAGAAAGGGGCAAAGAATACAAAAAATAATCTGAAATATAGGACGGAAAGGATTGAGGACATATAAGGATTATAGCACATGTGACATCTTGTGGGTACTCCAATCCAGTTTTGATGTGGGACATCTGATCTCACAAGCATTTCTAGAAAAGTTCATGGAAGTCCCCAAATAACACCAGGAAGGGCTGGTACTTCCTGGCAGAGTGGCCTAGACACTATCACATCCTTAGGCTCTCACTGAATTACCTTTCCCTGTTAGGGAGTATTCCTAGAACATCTGTGCCCTGGAAGATAAAAATCCTCCCCCTAAAAAGGCAATAAAAATATATTGAAGGAGAAGAAGTGATAGCACAGTGGGAGGGACATTTGCTTTGCAGGTGGCTGATCCAGGACAGACCTTGGATCATCCCCAGTGATCCATATTGTCCCCAGAGCCAGGAGCAATTTCTGAACTCATAGCCAGGAGTAATCCCTGAGCTCACTGTGTGTGGCCCAAAAAGCAAATATATATATTTGAATATTTTTGAATATATATATATTCAAAAACTTTTACCCACATCACTTTTGTTCCTCAGGAACCCCATATTAACCTCCTCCAGGATATGAGTATATAAAAGTATGAAGCAGATAGAAGTATGCTCCCCACAAATATGTATTAGAATATATTAGACAAGTTATCTTATTATTATAAGTATTTGTTTCTTGCTTTCAAAATAAGTATAATCAGCCTCACAAAGAGACTATGCCGGAGTAAAAGTTAATTAGTGTCTCAGCCACAGAGGTGAAGCAGATCTAAAGCATCTAAAAGTCTATGCAAAGGTAGTTAAGAGATTAGACACTTATTACTCATGAAGAATCCATCTAACAAATAGGCCTGGTGAAAAGAGATGGTCAAGGTCATCATGGACTATACTTATGTCTGGAGAGTAATGATACCAGACAATTTCAGGGCTTTTGATTTTCACTGAAATTATACAATAATACAATCATTGGGGAAGAAAGTTGATGAAGGCAGAGTTTAGAACCTGAGTTTAGAACTTCAGCAAAAATTTCAGTTCTACCTTGATCAAAATTGGCCACTGAACCATTCTGAATACTTCTTAAAATCATGGATCCTAGTTCTTAGTCCAGATGAGATGAATAAGAATCTCAATGTAGTTGTGACAGGCTATTAGCTTTTTGACATGTCCTCGAATTTCCAGGGAATAGTCTATATACCATTGTTTACAAACCAATGAATTAAACAGGTAGGCATCACTGAGCCTAGTAATACTTAAGTCTCACAATTGAGATGGGTGTTGTTTCTGAATACATTCTATGGGCCATCTCTCTAAGAGATACATTGGAGGACCATCAACATTTACTTTCACAAAACACTAAGGCCTCATGCTTATTTCTGTTTTCTTCCACTAACAAGCTATAATAAAGAGAAATAAGAGATAGTTCTGAAAACCCAACTTTTGCTAACTCATTTATCTTGTTCTACACCCTTTCCTGGACGTGGATAAAATAGCAGAAGCAATGACTGACCTATTTATGACTAATAACGTACATGTGACTGACTACTACATGAATAAAAGCCATAGTGTTTTAATAAAACAAGAACCAGATCAAATTTTATTTTTATGCTGCATGATTTAATTACTTTAAATGACTTCAGAAGGTAGAAAATAGATCAATCTAGGAGTAGGTTCTCTAGGTCTTAAATTAGATGAATATTTTAAATCAGACACAAACTCAAAATTTTCTAACATAGGTGAACTGATTTATACTGCATTGAACATATCTGAATGACTCTTACCATTTCTCCTCATATAAATAGGGATTTCTCAACCTCTTTAAGTTTACACATTCCGGTGGATATTCTGTGAAATTTTGTTGTGGTTTTAATTTGCATTTCCCAGAGGAGCAATCATTTTGCATAAAGTTCCTATGAGAGGGTTTTACTCACAACTCAGAATTAGAATCATCCCTGGTATATGTTTAAGAGTGATGTGTACATATGTCCACCCCAAAGACATATCTAAGCAGCTTAAGATATAACAGTTCCAAACTGAAAACAATCTAAGCCTCCAGCAAAATGAAACTAGATAAATACAATACAGTCATATATACTTAAACAAGAAAATGTAAAACTATTGAAACATGCAACACATTGATAAATTTCATAGCATGCAATACAATTTTAAAGAAGGAAAAGGAATAAAGTTATAAGTAATGTTCAGAAATAAAATAAAAGAAAAATTGCTAAACTGATGCAGTGGTATGTTTAATTAGGAGCATCTTTGAGAATAAATATCTCTAAGGTATCACTTAGATGTTGTAGCTAATTTATGAATTTATTATTATGACCTCAGCATACCAGTGGCAACCCCTGGTAATATTCAGACTGACCGTGTGAGCTTAGTATTTAAGTGGTTGGCCAAGACATGTGGGGTTGCTTAGCTCTGCACTGCTGGTAGTGCAGGGAGCCATGAGGGCTACAGATTACAGAAAGGAATGAAGAAGGTGGAGTAAAGTTGCTGGAGATCTAATTCAGAACTTAGAGCATGAAAGGCATATATTCCAACCCTTTGAGTTATCTCTCCAACCCTTTTGCCTAATGTAATATTCCCCATTTTCTATCTTGAAATGCTTAATTTTTTTTTGAGCAAACTGCTTCATATCTTACTTTAGATTCTGACTTATAAATGATATTCCTAGTGCTTAGTGTAATGCACTTAAATGGAAGCCTACTAGGTCTTGGGAATTGTCTATGTTTTGATCAAAGCTGTTACATGGGGATATGTGTATGTTAAAAAAAAATCCATCAAATTATTCATGCAAAATTTGTGTGTTCCTTGGTTTGTAAGTTATAATCTCATAAATTAAAGTTTAATAAACACATTGAATAATAATGATAAATAGAGCATATAACAATATGAAGAGCAATCTTAGCAGAATGCTGGAGGCTTTCTGGGAAAAACTGTAACCATTAGTGACTCCATCTGTTAAAAAATATCAAATAGGGGTTGGAGAGATAGCATAGAGGTAAAGTGTTTGCCTTGCATGCAGCTGACTCAGGACCGAAGGTCTGAAGTTAGTTTGATTCCTGGCATCCTATATAGTTCCCCAACCCTGCCAGGAGCGATTTCTGAGCACAGAGGCAGGAGAAACCCTTGAGTACCACCAGGAATGACCCAAAAACCAAAAAACAAAACAGCAAAAATAAACAAACAAAAACACAAACCTTTCACACACATCCTTCTTTTCTTTTCTTTTTTCTTATATTTTAAATAGGGACTCCCAACTTTTTCATAGAACCTTGGGAATGAATTATTTGTTTTATGCATATTCCTGCATTTTTCTTTTTTTTTTTATTTTTTGTCCCCTCCCTCTCTCCCTCCCTCCCTCCGTAAATCCCTGCATTTTTCTATAAAACTAAGAGGAAAGGATTGAATCAAGAAAGGCTGGGGGGCAGAAGAAAACAAATACCCAAAACTGGGGGATGATGACTATTAACATATACTGAGTCTTAAATAGTACTAGAGAAATCACAATATATGTGCTAAGTCAACCCATTATCAACCAACCCAGTGAGTTGAATACTATAAGTCTGAACTTAACAAAAGAGAGGTAAAAAAATAAGGTGATGATTTGCTTAACTAATAGACAATATGAGAGGAGGCAGAAGTTCAAAGCAAGGGGCGGGAGCTATAGCACAGCAGTAATGCTTTTGCATTGTCCACAGTCAAACCTGCCAACCGGTTCCAATCCCAGCAGGCATCCCATATGATCTCCTGAGTTTGCCAGGAGTGATTTCTCAGTGAAGCTCCAGGAGTAACCCCTGAGCCTCTTAGGGTATGACCAGACCCCCCACCCCCCAAAAAAAAGAATTTCAAACTAAGATTTACCTGCTTCACAGACACATCATTTCCTCACTATTAGGCCACTTTATGGGAAAAAATCTCCTTGGCATGTGTTTGATAAGACAAACAAAATCATCACATTCCAAAAAAAATGTAACTCAATATGACATAACTATTCAGAGGCTGAATGGGGTGTGGAGAAATGCTTTTCTCGTTCTGGAAGGCATGGTGTGCCCTTCTAGGCCATGAGATTTGATTTTACTCAGTGAACTTAACTGCAGGTATTGGTCCTGGAAATACAATTACCCATCTCAAGTACTTGATTCAGCCTCTGATTCTACAGCTTGCTGATGGGCCGTAAGAAATAAGCATTGTTATGTGACCTTCAAAACATGACAGATGAGTAGCAAAATAAATGATTCATTTAATGGGTTTAGATATACAGGGCCTTCCCCCTGCTACGGTGCTGAGGTCTTATTTATGGCCTGGTCTTAACTGAGTTTCTTTGTGTGGAAGCTTTGAAAAGCCATTATGGTCAAAACCTTTCACAGGATTTATTATTAGAATGCTTTGAAAATTTCTGAGTAGAAAACAGAAGCTGGAAATCTATTATATCTATTGTATTAATGTAAAAAAACACTTAAAATAGTTCTGAATGTTTGACACTGTGAAAGTAATAAGAAAAGAAAGTAATCGGTATTTAATCCAGTTTTGGAATATATATACGTTTTTGAGCCTCTTAATTTTTTCCATTGAGTTTCTTGATAATAAGGTAAGATAAGTTCAGTATGTTAGGGATTTTTAATTATTTCAGATGTGTGAGACATTTTTTTGCCCTTTCATAAAGCATGTGTACATAATATTATATAACCTGTATTATCCATATCCAAAATGCAAAACTGGAATAAACAAAACAATTGTAGCATAGAAAAAAGATATTTGAAAAAAAATGAAAAGAGATATTTGTACTTTGGTGGGAGTTGTGCTTTGGGTAGCATACATTTTGAAGATATTTAACTTTGTAAGCCTGCATTGTAACTACATAGTGTCATACAAACTTATGTTATCTCAGTAAAGAAAATAAGCCTACATAAAAAAACATTCATAAAAAATAGAACCAGAGCAATGGCACAGCAGTAGGGGTTTGCCTTACATGCAGCTAACGCAGCATAGGATGAACCTTGGTTTGATCCCCTGACATCCCATATGGTTCCCCAAGCCAGGAACAATTTCTGAGCATATAGTCAGAAGTAGCCCCCGATTGTTACTTGGTATGGCTCCCCCCCAAAAAAAATTAAGAAAAGCAATAATGTAACAGAACAAATTTCTACCTATTTATTTTTGTCAATAAAAAATTAGTGGCAGCAGAAATATAATGGAATTGTAAAAATTGATAAAACATTAACTCCATGGTTATAGTCAAATTTATTAAATTTAAATTTTGTTTTCCAGATTCAAAGGACTCTTAGAACCTATTCATATTAAATGCTTATCCATAACTTATTCTCAATCTTTTTGTTTTAAGATTTGCTAATATTTATTTCGGACTTCATGTTATTAAAATGTTATTGGTATATAATACTACTCAAATTTTAATAGTACAGATTTATACATGTATATGTGTACATCTCACTCAAATCAACTCACCACCGAAATCCTAATCCTACACCAATTATCAAAGTCACTTCTCTTCCAACCTTTTTTTCTATCATATCTTTCCTCTAGTATCTTATAAATTTTGTAATATGAGACTTATTCCTATTGTGATTTTTTTTTTTTTTTTGGTTTTTGAACCACATCTGGCGGTGCTTAAGGGCTACTCCTAACTCTGCTCAGAAATTACTTCTGGCAGGCTTGGGGACCAAATGGGATGCCAGGGATAGAGTCCAAGTCCATCCTACGTTTGTCATGTGCAAGATAAATGTCCTACTCATTGTGCTATCTCGCTCTAGTCCCTCCTACTATGATTTGTGTGCAGTTAAAAGGTCTGGGGTCTTGTGTTGGTAGACTGGAGCATGCATTTTCATTTCCAGAAGTTCATTTTCTTTGCACCTTGAAAAACTCTGACTGGTTTTAGTCTCTTTGAAAGAGATCATTCTTTTAGGTACAATCCTTCTTAGACTTTATATCTAACTTATGCTTATTATTCTATATATTTTATAACCTGGATGTGAGTTTTTTAAATAGTTTAAGAGGAGAAGCTTAGAGAATATGAAAATTTTAGACCAAATACAACAGTGATTGTACTTATCCATATCTTAAATATTTTTTTCATAAAAGATCCTGTAAGGTTTGGTAATTCATATAGCATATGCCCATGTCAGTGTTATAATACTTTATTAAAGCTGACTCATTTCTATAGTTGATTGTTAGCTTGAAAAAAAACATCAAGATAAATAGAAAAGAAAATAAACATTATAAATCCATAGTTTTTTTTTTTGTTTTGTTTTGTTTGGTTTTGGTTTTGGTTTTTGGTCACACCCGGCAATGCTCGGGGGTTACTCCTGGCTCCATGCTCAGAAATTGCTCCTGGCAGGCACGGGAGACCATATGGGGCACCGGGATTTGAACCGATGACCTTTTGCATGAAAGGCAAACGCCTTACCTCCATGCTATCTCCCGGGCCCCAAATCCATAGGTTTTAACCTAAATAACTGCAGTTATTTAATCAACTTGTTATTGAAGTAGTAGCTTAACTACAAGAATTTATAATGCACAATTTTAAAATAAATGGATATCTTCACATTGAAGTCTAGCTCTAAAATAAATAAATAAATAAATACATTTCTGCACACAATAATTGAGAGCTTGAATTTGAAATAGCTGATATAATATATTCATAACAGTGAGAACTATTAGAAAAATTCATCCAGCTAAAATATCCTCTTAATGCTTGTTCACCTAAACTACAGTTACTAAAGTCAATGTCTCATCTTGCTTTTATTATACAAGACCAAAAGACAATGAAACCAAATGGTTTTCCCTATAAGCTTTGAAAATTAAGCACAAAGTTGTTTCAACCATGAAAATTGGATGGAAAGAAGAGTAGACTCCACCACAATAGAGATTTAAGGAGCTAAAGGAATGGCCAGCAAGTTTGAAGGGAATCCTTTCTGAGTTTCAAGAAAACAAATGAGAAAACTGGTTTTCGAATTCATCACTACAAAGGACTCCATTAAGGAATTAAGGGGTTTACCTGCAGTCTCAGTTCATCTGCAACACCACATAAATTCAATTTCCCAGCATGTCAGGAATAAATTAAATTAATACAATTCTCTAGCATGTCAGGAATAATCTGAGAGCACAGAGCCAGGAGTAACACCTGAGCATATTTTGGTGTGGTCCCAAAATATCATTTTATACCTAAATATGCTGACATACACTATAGTATCTATGTATGCTGCATGATCGACCCTCTCTGTTTTATCTTCAGCAGTTTTTGCTAAATAAAAGCAATTATTTTCAGCTCTATGAACTAAAGTTTAATTTATGTTACTTTCATTACCATGTAACTAGTTGGTATACAAGTATCACTGAGTCTGAAAATCTAGTCTTAGAATCTATTGTAGCATCAGCATATAGTGCCTTTACAGAAGTACTTGGCAGTGAGTGCTCTATGGTTTTCCAGTTTAGAAACTAAAAGGAATGCTAAGTGAAGACAGTTTAACCAGACTCATAGTTGAATGGTGTCAAGTGTCGTAACCAAACCAGATCTGTTTTCTGCTAAAAGTAATATGTTTTCGTATCAGATTCACTTGCTAATTGAAGGAAAAACATATATTCAGAAAATATCACAGGACTGGAGCCATAGTGGGCAAGGCTTTTACCTTGCTTAGTCCATACACTGTTTGGTCCCAACATCTGAAATTCCCTTGAAAGAGAAATAAAAGAGAGAAGAAAGAAAAATGAAGAAAAGACGGAGGTGGAGGAGGAGGAGAAGGAAAAGGAAGAAGAAGAAGAAGAAGAAGGAGAAGGAGAAAAAGAAGGAGAAAAAGAAAAAGAAGAAAAGAAGAGGAAGAAGAAGAAACGAAGAAAATAAGAAAGAAGAAAGAGGAAGATGAGGAGGAGGAGAAGCAGGAGGAGGAGGAGAAGAAGGAGAAGGAGGAGAAAAAGAAGGAGAAAAAGAAGAAAAGAAGATTTGAGGAAGAAGAGAAGAAGAAATGAAGAAAATAAGAAAGAAGAAAGAGGAAGAAGAGGAGGAGGAGGAGAAGAAGAAGAAGAAGAAGAAGAAGAAGAAGAAGAA
>PVKC010007766.1:0-29072 GCA_004027635.1 Crocidura indochinensis | reverse complement strand
AATGTAACATGTTATCTGTCAATACATAACAATACCTGTCAACTGATACAGGGGAAAAGGGTATGGCCAAGAGTGAGTGATCTGAGCTAGCCAACTTACAAGGTTCTTAGGGGTGCACAAGAGCCAAGGGGTTTATGCTGATGGTATGGGCAGGCAAGGAAGGTGTCTATGACCCAAGGAAAGAACTGACCCCTTCTGTAGCTGCATGCAAACCCCCTTTGCACTTCGTGGCAGTGAAGAGAAGCCAACATTCCCTCCAACTGTCCTGTACTCACCATTACTGTCTACTGCAGGTACCTCTATGAAGCTAAAGGTTGCTAGGGAATCTGGGAGTAGATTTTACTCTACTAAAATTTTATTATGCATTTTAAAAATAAGATTACTATCTCTAAAGGTCATTTATCATGTACATTACTATAATTTGTAGTGTAGGTAAGAGTATCCAAATGTATTAAGTGTTAATCTAAGGAACAGTGCTAAATGCTCTCCCTGTATTTGTCTTTCTGAATGCTCACCCAAGCCCATGGGCCTCAGCCAGTCTGAATCTGCACATGACATGCTGACGACAGCACTCACATCCTTAAAGATTAAGCTCAGGAACTAACTCCCGACGATCAAATTGCATTGAAAAATATATGCAAACACTGTTTTTTTCAAAAGCAATCACTCACTTCAATGCAAGGTTTTCCTGATGTATTCATGGATGAAATTAGAATACAGTTTTTTTTAATAACTTCTTTCTTCTAACAGGGATCAACAGTCCCCAATATGTGCAAAATTACAGTCACTTAGCAAAAGAATCAGCAGTTTCCTTATTTTATTTTTGATTTGTTTAGGGGCCAAACACATGGTACTCAGGAATCACTACTAGAGGGGTTTAGGGTTGAATCAAACCAGGATCAGCCATGTGCAAGGAAAGCTCCCTACTTCTAAACTGTTTTTTTTTGTTTCCCTATTTTATTTATTTATTTATTTATTTTTTGGTTTTTGGGTCACACCCACAAGTGCTCAGATATTACTCCTGGCTCTATGCTCAGATATCGCTCCTGGCAAACTCGGGGGACTAGATGGGATGCTGGGATTTAAGCCACTGACTTTCTGCATGCAAGGCAAACACTTTATCTCCATGCTATCTCTTTGGCCTCTGTTTCCCTATTCGTAATCTCCAAATGTGTCTTGATTTGGAATAAGAAAAAGACTCAGAATCTTTATCCATCTTGCACATTTTCAAGATGAAGCCATCTCTGCCCCACTTCTTAAGCTATTCTCCCCATCCTCCAGCATGCCTTTACTGTGAGAACACTTTTTCTTCCCAGAGACTTACCCTTAAAACTTGGTGCTCCTAAAGTCATAGATTGAGAACAGTAAAAATGATGGCATTAGGGAAAGAAGCACTATCTTTTCCACTTAATTTTCCAAGAAAGTATGGAGATACCTAAGCAGAGAGGGAACAAATTCCAGTGTCAATGTGACTGATGGGAGACTACATAATGAAAGAATCAGTCTTCCTCCCAGCCTTTAAAGGCTACACTGCCTCATCCTCAAAAGAACCAATCAGTGCCCTCAATAGGTCCTACCCCTTAGGCAGGCTCCATGCTGAGCCCCCACACTCTGAAGTATATTCTTCCCTACTTCTCCATGTTTCAGAATTCTGGGGTCTGTGATAATGTCTCCATTGTGATTAAGCTCAATTCAACTTGCTATATTGCTTTAAGAAAATGACATTCTGTCAGTACTAACCTGAAAGTAGTAAAATATACTTGTCTGAATAGCCTCATGCCATAACAATGTCACTGCCCAAATTCCTAGGGAGTAGAATCACTAGACTTTTGAGAAGCCTTCTCTTAAGTCACTGAAACTTTCTGGAAACTTGCTTGAATGAAAAGATTACAGAATATAGGTACTACTGAATGTTGGAAAGGCAACTTTGAAACCAACAGTTTTAGATTTGCCTTTTCTTGGTAGTTGTGGTTTCTGGGAATGGTAGAAAAACTTAGCATGCCTGCTCTGTTTTCTGATTCTGTATCACAAGACCTGTTAGAATTAACTTCCTGTTTCAGCCCCATCCCTTTACCTATGTGTAGACTTCAGAAATGTCAAATGTCAGGAAATAAGCATGACATATTTCCATTTCCTGTAGTTTAAAAGTTTGGTCCATAAAAAACCCACAGGGAAAAATGTGGGTTGCATTTCAGGATGCCTCACAGTAAAACATTTTTATGTGCTAACCTGTTGAGTCCTCTCTTTTGAATAAAAATCAGTAAATGCATTAGATTATATGGCAGCTGACCAGAGTGGACACTTTAATTAGTGGGGAAGGAAGTTGGTCTAAAACAATTTGGAAATAAATGTTTTCCAGCATACTGAAAAAGAAAAATGGTGATTTGCCAAACAATGTTCCACAATTCCTTTTTAAATTACAATATAAAGTATTTCTACCTGCAAAACAACAGGATGAAACAGGAATCCACAGATTTTTTAATATATTTAAAAAATCATCCTTCTATTCTCTCCTTTTCCCACTGAAGGTATATATTCCCTCATGATTCCTAATGTCCAAGGCACGGCCTTCTTTACTATCAGGGAACCCAGTAGACAGCCACAAGGAAGTCCTGAAGGATAAATGTGGAAGGTGAGGGATATGTTAGCATTCCCATGTCAGATCACAACCACCTTTCCTTTAAATCACCCACAATCTTGCTAATTACAAGCCACAACAAGACAAAAAGGGGAAAAGATCAGTGGCTGCCAAAGGCAAAAATGGAAGGAAGAGAAGCAGAGGATATCCAGGACAATGGAAACAGTGTGGATCGTATTATGGATGATAGGAGCACCATTATGCATGTACACAAATTTATGGAATACTCAACATCAAAAATACTGTGTGCTGTGAGTGCAAATGTTGTATGTATGTAACTACAGAAACTAACAAATGTGTGCTGGGGCAGAAGAAGGGTAGTGCTAAGCATGAGAAGGGTCATGGGTAGACAGAAAGTCTCTACCATTTCAATTTTGTAAACCTTAAAGCCTATGTGTGTGTGAGTGTAATTTTAAAAATCACAACCTATGCTTTAAAAATATTTAAAACACTGCCTTTTTAAAAAATAATGAATGAGGCTGCTCTCTCCCCAACCAGCTCCACCCATCTGTTGCTTAGTAAGTGGGGGTGCTGGCAGAGAGAGAAATAGGGAAGGAGGGAGCAAAGCAATTCTCTGCCTTTGACTACCTACTCTAGGCTAGTGATAACATGCATTTGGAAGAATTTCATAAAACTCAGCCATCTGGGGCTGCAATGATAGTATACTGGGTAGAGCATTTACTTTGCACAAGGCTGATCCTTGATATCCCATATGGTCCCCTGAGCCTACTAGGAGTAATTCTTGAGTGAAGAGTCAGAAATAACCTCTGAACACTGCTGGGGTTGGCCCCAAAACCAAAATCAAAAACAAACAAACAACCTCCAAAGCTTCTAGCAATCTGTTTAATAGCAGTATGCTGGGTAGCAAAAAATCATTCCTGAAAGTGATATGGAAAATATTCATTGGCTACATGGAACTGGGTTTTGTATTGGATGGCGACACAAGATTATAAATGGGCTCACTATCAATGTGGGGTGGGGAGGACAATGAAAATGTTCTAAAGTTAGACTGTGAGGGCCATTTCACAGTTGTGTACAAACATGAACAATACCAACACGATGCTCTGGAAAATGTAGCAGACAAAATCTGTACCCTTAGTGAGTTTGAAATTTTATAAAGCAACCCAGAAGATTTATGACAATAGTCATCTCTATTTTGAAACGGTTGAAAATCACCCCAGGATAAGCAAAGTACTGAAATTTCTAGAAATTTCTAGAATTTCTATCTGATAACCAGCAGAAAGGACCAGAAGGCACTCAGCTCCTTGGAGGGTGAAGCAGTGGGACAGGAATGGAAGGAGGGAACAATACCTATCTTTATTCTGTCTCTCCCCAGAGGTCAATAATAAACTTAAAATACTTTCACTGCAAAAGAGGAACGTGTGAAACTAAGAAGGAAGAGCCAAGCAAATAACAATCATTGGCAGTTCCCCTTTGTTACCATATACATGGTGCAAAGAGGGGTGCTTAAATGCCAGGTCTCTGACTAGATCAATATAGGAAAGAGGCAAAGTAGTCAAAGAAGAGTTTGAATGGGGCCGGAGATAGCACAGAGGTAGGGTATTTGCCTTGCACACTGCCAACATAGGACGGACCCCAGTTTGATTCTGGCTTCCCATATGGTACCCTGGGTTTGCCAGGGGTGATTTCTGAGCACAGAGTCAGGAGTAACCCCTGAGCACCATTGCTGCCGGGTGTGATCCAAAACCAAAACAAACAAACCAAAAAAATGTAAAAAGAGTTTGGAATATCTTTGTTAAAACTAGCACAAGATCAATGCTCAGGAATACCCTGGTTTATTCTCACATGCCTGGACAGGTCTGGCTGATTTGTGTTGATCTGGCAACATTGAGTCTTTCTATCGCTTTAAGTCCTTTTCTGATTGAAGCAATTAAGTGTTCATTTAAAAAGGTAAACTGAGAGGCCGGTGAGGTGACTCTAGAGGTAAGGTGTCTGCCTTGCAAGCGCTAGCCAAGGAAGGACCGTGGTTCAATCCCCCAGTGTCCCATATGGTCCCCCCAAGTCAGGGGCAATTTCTGAGCACTTAGCCAGGAATAACCCCTGAGCATCAAATGGTGTGGCCCCCTTCAAAACAAAAACAAAAACAAAAAAAGCCAATAAAAATAAAAAATAAATAAAAAGGTAAACTGAGGGTGGAAGGGGTTGTACTGGTCTGTGTAGCATTTATCAGGGTTTTTTTGCTCTGTTTTTTTTTGTTTGTTTGTTTGTTTGTCTTGTTTTTGGGTCACACCCGGTGATGCTCAGGGGTTACTACTGGCTAAGTGCTCAGAAATCGCTCCTGGCTTGGGGGATCATATGGGATGCCAGGATTTGAACCAGTCAGTCCTGGATCAGCCGCATGCAAAGCAAATGCCCTTCCAAAGTGCTATCATTCCGACACCAGCATTGATCAGTTTTACAAGGTGCTCTGAATAGGTTATAGACCAGCAAAAAGTCCTAGAGACAAAGATCCTTTGTAATCTGAGGAATCTGAGAGATTTGACACTGAATCAACTAGGCTACTAGTGTTTCCTGGACCCGGGGATCCTGACATTCATGGTCATCTATCTCATGTTTATGCGATGATAAGGAAGATAAAGATAATCTGCAGTACCCAGTTGAAGTGGCAAATCTAGGGAGACCTCTCTTTACCTCCCATTCTACTGGAGGGTTCCCAAGTCTAACTCTCCGACACAGATCTAAGCTGAACTGATGTAGCAACCATCCCTGATGACAGTTTCTCCCGAGTCTCCCAAATCCCTTAGTTCCATTACTAGATCAACCTGGAATCAGCTCAGTGGTTTTCAGAGTCATGAGCTGTGTGTGCTTGGGGCAAGTAGTCTGTTCCTGTCAGACTGGATGCCAGAAATAAGAAATTCAAGTGTACTTTTCCAAAACACAAGTTTTGCCTTGCTTCTCTATTTTTTTTTAAAGGACAATTCCTAAGAAAAATCTTGATTTAAATGCAAAATCTCCTATTAAGAGTGTCCTCCTTCATTTCAAATTGTCACTTAAAATCCAAACCTGACTTCTACTTGAAGAGAGGCTTCTTTATTTTTCCTTCTCTATTTCAAAACAAAGCAATTCACACCAACAAGACAGAGCAATTTAAACCAGGCCACCTTGGAGCTCTGCAGAAGAGCACTTGCCTTGCATGTGAGAAGTTCTGGCTTCAATTTGCAGTACAGAAAAAAAAAGTTCAATTCCTAGAAGTGTTTCCTTTAGCATGTTTGTGTCTGAGGCCATGAGGCTCTGATTACACAAGATTCTAAAAGTTGCTTGTTTCTTTAGGGGTAAATGAAGTCTGTGAGGGCTGTGATCACATTTTTTCCAGGCTGGTATAAATGTCTTTCTTCAGTGGGTGCAACAAGAAACTGCTGAGAACACACTGATCATGCTGGCTTGCTGCCACTGTGGTCTCTTGTGCAAAGGGATATTCTCATTCCTACCTCTAGCTCGCCTATTAAATGGCACGTGTCTTTGGCAAAACAATAGATTAATGTCTTTCCTGGCTTAGGAAAATCTATGCCAATAAGAGGGTACTGAACAATGGTCTCCCCCCAGCTCCATTCTTTACTCCACAGTGTCCAGAATATTTCCTTGTCTTTATTTTCCATGAATCTGAAAGAAAGAGATCCATGTACTCCAATGCAAACAGAAGCAGCATTTCTGTCATTTGATCCATTCATAACCTGGGGAGTGTATGTGGGGTGGGGGAGGGAATCTTCTGGGTAACAGGAAGTTGCTATGTAAGTCAACATTAATATTTAAGAAGTAATGTACAATGTCACCATGTCTGAGGGGTCCATCAGTGAGGGACTGAACTACATGCAAGTTCACTAGAATAGCCTGCTGCTGAGCCTAAGAGCTTGAGATAAGCATTTCCCTAGGGTGTGCAGTGATATTTTCCAGCACCAGCAGATTAGGAATATCCTAATGAGTCTCAGGCTGGAAGGAAACTCTTCTGACGAGGCTGTTAATGAACTGGAGGGTCCCCTCAAATCTCTGTGGAGAGCACACAGAGGGCAGGCACTGAGGCTGATCCCAAGAGGGGAAGCCAAGGAGTAAGGTTCTCAAGATGAAATGACAGCTCACAAGAGTCCAAATGCAAAATATACTCTGACCTCCCAATGCAAGCTTATACACAAAAGCGACCTCCAATCAATCTATCAGCCTGCCTTACTTCCCCCCTGCTTGGAGCTGTGTGGGGAACTTGAGCCCCATTATAAGGCCTGCTCCAAGAAGATCTTTGGCTGCCACTTGCCAAGATTGGAGGTTAAAAAGGATCTGTTTCTGCTTAAGAGTAGCCTGTATGGTTCTTAAGACCACAAAACAATACAATACATCAGGATGTGTTTTTACTAGATAAAATATAGTAAACTTAAGTTTACTAGATAAAATATAGTAAGTCTGAACACCTAATTCAAAAGTTTAGTTCACAGTCTCTGTGTCTGAGTCCATTTGGAGGAAGAATGGGAGCCCACAACACAGAGCCCAGATGCCAGAAACGGACAGAGAAGCCAGTTAATCTGCTACAGATTTCCTGCAGGTTCCTTTCTTTAAAGGGCCCTGGCTTGTTCTAAGAGGGACAAACAAAAACTCACCACACAAAAGCTTCTATATCATTGCATAAATGACATAATTTACAGGAAGGAATGACATTTTATATTTATTATATCATAGCAAAGTTGTTTATTCTCCTGAGTTTCCAGGGTGTGATTCCTGAGTGCAGTGACAAGGAGTAACTCCCGAGCACCTCTGGCTATTTTTGGTTAAATCAAAAATTAAAAAAAAATGTTCTTTTGTGGGGGCTGAAGCAATAGCATAACAATGGGTAGGGCATTTGCCTTCCACAGGTAACCTGGGTTTAATCCCTGGTATCCCATCCCTGAGAACCCCAGTAATGACCCCTGAACACAGAGCCAAGGGGTAACCTCTGATCACTGGCAGGTGTGCCTCCCTAAAAAAATAATATTACTCCAATAGCAGGAGTGTCTGTTCTGGGGGATTGGGAGCTGCTCATGTTTGTTTGTTTATTTTTCTGAGATGTATTTTAACTAAAATTTTAGTAATTCCAATGATGGAGACAAGATCCAATGATGGGGTCAATGCCATATTCCAAACTTACTTTGAACAGGGGCTGATCACAGTTGGTGTTGGTGGGTAAACCAAGGCAACATTCACTCGCTCGCTGCCATTCTTGGGGCAGATGATCTCGGCCACTCCTTCTGGTCTTGGCTGGCTCAGCAACTCTCCTGAAGGCGAGAAAAAAAAAAGCATTCATGAGACCTGCCTTCAAAAGCAGTGGACAGAGAAATGTAGCTCATAAGATGGGGAAACAGAAAGAAGGGCAGGAACTGAGTAAAAAAAGTGGTATTAGACCAGAGGGCTAGAAAACAATGTGACCTACCTGCAACCTCACTTGCATCTATGGAAAAAAAAAGAAAAAAAAGAAAAGGCTACTGCAAGAAGGCCATCACTGGACAAGGACAAAGACAACATCTGCCACTAGTCCCTGCCACAGTCCTTCCTTCCCGCAGGCACAGAGGCTCCAAGATCTTTATCTAGCTGTCATGCAAATTGAGCCAGGATCCCTAGAGCCCGGAGAAGCAAGGGTTGCTGGGAGGTATTCATAATTAGGATTCAGGGCAGAACACAGTACTCAGCAGCCTTTCTACAAAGCCCTGAGCAAATGCAGACTAAAGGTGTTATCAAGATAAAAGGTCCAGTCCCTACTGGCAAGGTGTCCTAAATTGCTGGGTCCACAGATTTGAACACAACAAAGTAACTCTATCTTGTGAACAAGGGGCTCAAAGAAGAGAGATACTTAATGCTCTACCATATTACATTACTCAGCTTGCCCCAGGTATCTCTTATCTCCAACTAGATCATGAAATTCCCCAGGAGTAAGATAACTTCCAAGTTTGAGTTTCCATCCCCAAAAGTCCTTCTGTTCTTGCAGCTAGCACTGGCTCTAGTACACAGAGCATTTAATCAATGGCTCTTGCTAATGATCGCACACCTATTTATAACTAGAAGGTAAATAAACCAAAGCAAAGGAGCAAGATATGACAAAGGGGGTCGGGGAGATGGTGGAAGCTGTCACCCAGAGCCCAAAATATGTGCCAACATATAATGATGCACAAAACCAAACCGAAGGCAAAACAAGAGACAAAGTGCCTCAAAAAGGTACTTAGAAATGCCTCAAGTTTAGCAAGAGTTCCTGCTGATAGAGAATGCCCATATGCCAATGTGAAACTGAACTTTAACTGTACATCTCATTTCATGTACTTTGCAGTCTTGACAATAGCCCTATGAGAATTATTCCTATTTTACAAATGAGCAAGTTCAGGGAAGAGCTGGGGATGTACCCAGAGCCAAGAGCTGACAAGGGACAGACTTAGATGTGACCTTCAGGTGACCTCAGAGACCCATCTCTGAGGCACTTTCACCATGTCTCTAGTAAATCCCCAAATGAGAACTGCTGCATTATAACACAAGGCATCATCTCTGAGGAGCCAGCTAAAAATATGATTTTTAAATTAAAAAGCTTAGCATTGACCTATTTGTAGTTTGATAAAAGACTGGTTTTATGTCAGGTTTTGGTTATCTTCATTTGGCTTTGCCCAACAAGAAACAAATGTCATTGGAACTCCTTCATAGATTGCGGTAAACATGAACCACTGTAAAATTCAGTTAAGCATCATTAGTCTATAGTATGAAATTATTAGAACTGTGCTCTGGCACCAGCTAGGAAAATCCCGCAAAAAAAATAAATAAAAAATAAAAACCATGTGAGTTAAAAATGCAAACAGCAAATGTCATCTAAGGAATAAAATGAACCCAAGTCAGTGTGGGAGAGTGCACAAGGTCTTGGAAGCTATCCAATTCAAATGCCACTGGGTATGCCAGAAGCTCTGATTTCAACAGCTCACAGCTCGACTCATACCCCTCCCAGAGCTGTGCACCTCTAAACAAACTCACCTTCCAAATTCCAGGGCTAGCACCAATGAGCAAGTTCTCTGAACACCCCATCTTGATGACACCCGGTCCTGGACTGCCCTTCCTTTTCTCCTCCCCAATCTTTATTTCTAAGATCTGTCCTAATATTAAGCCCAAGGCCTGAGCACAGACTACCCTTCTCTGGTTTTCCCTGAGAATTCAGTCCTGGTTGGAATTTCCTGGCTGTGCTGGGTCTTTGTGCAGCAGCCTGCGTGTCTGTAATGATTACTGCCAATCCAGCACAGGCCCCAGCTCAGCATGATTGGTTTAATGTGCTGGATCTGTGGTAGGCTGCAGAGACCAGGTTGTCTGAGAATTTGAAATAATGGGCAGTTTACCAGAAACATCACCTATTCCTATGAAATCTCTGCTGGTGCTTCCCAGGACCATACAGGAGGAGCGAAAAAGTGAATTAGTTAGGCTATTCTGCTGCCATCCGGAGAAACAGCACACTGGTTGAAGTACCGACAGTTTTAGACATCTAAAGAGTCATTTGATGCTTCAGGGTTTTAAGCAATAAATAAATAGAAAGGTCATCTGTTCCTCTTTTAAGACTGCAATGGCCTATAGAAATTGTACCAGTCTTTCTGGATTTAAAAAAACACAAAGAGTTGTTGAATAAGAAAAACAGTAGAGATTCCCCTCTCAAACATCTTTTTTAGAACTAGAGTAACAGATAGTACAGCAGACAGGATGTTTGCCTTGCAAACGGCTGACCTGGGTTCAATCTCCGGTATTCATTTGGTTCCCTGAGCACCACAAAGCTTAAGTCATGAGTGTAGACCCTGGAGTTAACCTTGATCACTGCCAGGTGTGCTCTTCCACCCTCCCCCAAAATTCTCTCTTAGCACAAATAGGTAGAGTGATGTCAAATATATATTATTTACTAAATACCTTTAATGCAAACTTGATCTCCAGAATACTTGATCTCCAGTTAGATGTCTAACTGTGGTGGTAGCACTAATGTGTGAGGCGCTGTGGGACAGCCCACTCTTCTCCGCGGGCATCTCCTGGCCCATTGCTGTCTACACTACACCCACCTGTACAAGGCAAAGGGATCTGGCCTGGTGAATTTTTGCGAAATGCAGAAGCTAAATCAGGCAGCTGAGATCTCCTCATTCCCTTATTGTTAGGAAAAATTGCTCTAAAAAGCTGGGGCTCAGAAATCTGTTGGCAAACACATCACTGTTTTCTCTCCTGCCCAGGAACAGAAGTTCAGCTTTTAGGATTTTGTTTGTTCATTAACCAAACATAAGTACAATGAGTTTATATGCTTTCACCAATCAACTATTCAACTTCTTTTTATTTTATTTTATTTTAAATTTTATTTTATTATATTAAAACTATTGTGATTTACAAAGTCCTTTTATAGTTGAGTTTCAGACATACAATGAATGTGGAACATGGTCAGCAAATCCTAAAAGTGAATCTGGCTGATAGCCCACACCACAATATTCAAAGCGCTCAATTTTTCTATTAGAGAGGACAAAGAAAGCTCATCTTCCTGATTCCATGTAAAGAACTGTTGCAACAAATATTCCTCAAAGCAGCATAGGTTGTCTGGAAATGAAATCATTTTTAGTGTACACAAGAGTTTACTTTCAATGAAATAAGGAACTACCTGGCTATCTTCTAGATTGATTTTTTAAAATAATTTTTAATTCAAGATTGACTTTAACTCCAATTTTCTAAAATTCACCCTGCTCCTCCATTCCAAGGTCACTGCTACATTTGGATTACATGAGACTCTGGAGGGACCACAGTGTGATACAGCCAGGTCTGTCTGTCAGTCTCCTCAGGGTAAAGGCAGCAGCTCTGAAAGTACTGAGCTGAAAGCTGCTACTCTGCAAATACCCCCAGGTGGTCAGAGACAAGATGACATTACTACTGGTCCATAGAAGAGGATAGCCAGATGGAAAGTAAATGTCACCTTGTCTTAAAGGAACCAAGTACAGGAAACAGATGGAGAAGAAAAGACCTAACATAAATGTGTTCTTTTTGTTTGTTTGTTTGTTTTTTTGTACCACATTGAGCAGTGCTTAGGGGTTACTCCTGGCTCTGCATTCAGATATCACTCCTGGTGGGATCAGAGGACCCATATGGGGTACAGGGGATCTAATCAGAGTCGGCCATGTGCAAGTCAAGCACCTTACCTGCTGTATTATCTCTCCAAGCACTAACAGGTTCTTTAGGAAAGAGGCGAGCTCTCAATTTCTGTTCCTTACAAGTTGTGAAGACACAACCAGTGTCTTTAGTGTGTATACCCATGCCCATGTGGGGGGGCAGCTTGATTCAGGGCCAGCCAGTATCTAAAGTCAAGCACTTGCTTGGTCACTGCTCAGAAGAAAGAAATTATATATAGCACATTGTTCTTATGTATAGTCTAGACTTAGGAAAAGAAATTCCCAAAAGATCTGGGAGAGCTAAGTTGTGGGGTCTGCCTGCCAGGTTAGAGACCTCAAGTTGGGTCTTAGTCCCAGCCTCCAGGTGTTGCTATATGGGATCCCTAGTACCTCTGATAAACACAACCAGTTTATGCCTCCCTCCCACCACCCAAGCAACAACACAGCTAAATGAGCCCCTCCATTGTAAAAACAAAGAGTTTCAATTCATAAAATGACTTTGCTTTCAGCCCTTTTAATACAAAGCATGTAACTGTGGGTATAAGGGTGTGTGTTGGGTGTGGAAGTGAGTGAATGAAAAAGGATGAATGACAGGCTTAGAAGCCAAAGAAGAGACAGGAGCCAGGGACAAATCCTGGAAGGGAATACAGTGACATGCTATTCAGAGAAGGCAAATAGGGAGTGGAAGTTACCCTTCCAAGGAGGGTGTGGGCTGAGAAAGCTATCTGTCCCTGTCCTCTCCACTATAAAAAGTGGCGGGGGCAAATTATATGTCTGCTATTCAAACTACATCTTTTTAACAACTGTAAACGCTGTCTAGAACATTCAAATCATACTAATCAAGGAACATTCAAATCATAGTTATCAACAGAAAATATGTGAAATTGCTAGTCAATAATAAAACAGAATTTGGTTCTGAGGCTAGGAAGAGAGGGAAGTAGTAGAGTAAAAACCTAGCATGCTGGCCCTGAGCCTGGTCCCTGCAGTTGGAAGACTCTCTGAGTAGTGTCAGGTATAGCCCAGAACAGTCAAGCACACACTACACACTGGCCTCAGCTCATCGAGAATGGACCCTGAAGGTAAATACATAAGTAAGAAGCCCCATGAAGTTGGGGTCTCAGTGTCAATCCTGGGTAAGATTTACTGCCCTGGGGCTGAAGTGATAGTATATAACAGGTATAGAACTTCTCTTGCATGTGGATGACCTGCATTTTTTCCCAATCACCACATGTGGTACACCTGAAACCACCAGAAGTGATCACTGAGTACAAAGCCAGAAGTGCACCTCTGGGGCTTACAGTACAAAACAAAACAAAACAAAACATTCAGTGGTCTGTGGATCTTTCAGTCTAGCTAGGAGACAGAAATTACCATAAAACTTGAAACTAGACAGGAGGATGAATATAATAGACTATACAGGGACCAGAAAGATAACATAGCAGGTATGGAACTTGATTTGCACACACTGGACTGGGGTCTGGTCCCCAGCATTCCATAAAGTTCCCCAAGACCAACAAGGAGTGAGTCCTGGGTACAAAGCCAGTACTGAGCCTTAAGTCTTGCTAAATCTACTCCCAGAACCCTATTAATTTACTATTTATAGAGAACAAACTACCAGGTACATAGAAGCATAAATTCCAAGAAATACTGTAAGGTGAAGGAGAATATTCTGGAGGAAAAACTTGGACATCAGCCTGGAGGAACAGGGCAGGGGCTCAAAGCAATTGCTTTGCAAGAGGATGGTCATGAGTTCATATCCCCAGTATCTCACACATGCCAAGCACTATCCTTGTAGCTCTGTGATCTGTGCTCCTTGGTACTGAGTGAATTCTGGCCATAATGCAAACTGGAGTTTGTATATACCAAAGAAAGGAATATGATTCTACAACTTGAAAGATGCCTGAGTGCAATAGGCAAGCATGCATGCTATATAAAACACTCGATTTCAACACTTTGCTTCCATTGCTTCTCAATATGGTCAAAGTGGTGACATAGGCAGCAGGACGAGGCTGCAGAATAGCCATACTTGCTAGCTCTGCTCTGCAAGTCCCACCATGACTCTAATAACTGCATGGCCTCAATCCTCCTGGAACAGGGATGCTGGCAGTAGTGGCCTTGCAGGATCCTTTCATTTATTATTGATGGCTGGGGCTCCACCCAGGGCCAAAAAGCTCAGCTCTTCTCCTCCCTCCTACCTCCTGACATAATGGCATATATGTTGGTATATGCCATACAGCCTCATGGTAGTCAGAATGAGTGCTGTTTGAGAGTGTGTGACCACCCCCTCCCCCACAACTCAGAGAGACCCACCAAAGCAGTCTATAGCCCTGAGTTTCCTTTGAGATCAGAAAAGAGTGACCCCAGATCATCTTGCTCTTACCCAGGACAGAGTTCAGCTAAGGAAAAAGGACTGTGGACAGGATTTGTTTCTCAGCTCTCCACCAGATCTTTGCCAATTTCCACACAATATATGTTAAGTTTGAGCTTCCATTTTCTAATTATTTTTCCTTTTTCATCACACAGATCATCCTCTCCCTCCCATTTGGCATTCAGGAATTCCTTTTCCTACACCTCTCACTTATATCACCTGCTATGGAGCAAAGGTCCTCTCCTTCCTCTAGGCTCCCTTTCTGCTTCGAATTTCTCCACTTGCTGAAAAATCAAAGTGTTCTCCGAGCTGTCAGACTGAGTTCCTGAGTAAGTTCCTTCCTCCCAGTGGTCAGTCTCAGTGTGGAGGCAAGACGCCTCATAGAAACTTCTGGAAGATTCCACTTTAAAGCACAAGATGCTGACAGACAAAATAAATAAATATTCTTGATGCTGAGCATAAACATCCCAAGACAGCAGGTGAGCTTGGTTCATGGGATATGTATTAATATGTACGAGAAATGACTCAGAGAAGTTGCAGGAAGTTGGAGTGCCTGCTAGGAACGCAGTTAAAATAGCAATTAAGGAGCCAGAGCAATAGGGTTGTGGGTAGAGCATTTGCCTGGCATGAAGCAGACACAAATACCTGAAATCCCATATCGCTCCAGAGCACTGCCAGGAGAAATTCCTGAGTACAGAATTAGAAGTAACCCATGAGGTGGTATTTTTGAGAAGAGAGTAAGTGCTCATGAAAAATTCATTATTCTGGAACTGGAAAGATAGTATAGGTTCAGGTACTTGTCTTATATGAGGCAAACCCTTGTTCAATCTCCAGCACTGAGTACAGTCCCGTGATCCCATCAGGAGTGAGCCCAAATCACAGAGCCAAGAGTAAGCCCTGTGAACAGTTGGGTGTAAGCCAAAATACAAAGAAGAAACTTATGCTCCAAGAAGTGGCACAGTCTCCTCAAAACAGTTCAGACAAATTCCAATTGATAGACAGTGAGGCACACTCTTGAGAAGGCCTAGGGTGAAGACGATGAATGGCTTTCACATCAGGACTCTCACAGAAAAAACAAATGAAATAAAACATCCGTGCTGACAGGGATGTATTAAGAAAGAAGCCTTTCCTCACTGTTGGAGGGATCAGTGTTTCACTCAGCCTCTATGGATAACAGTATCGAGATGTCATCAAAACATCAAGCTAGAGCTTTCTTATGACCCAGAAATCCCATCCCTGGCCCAAGGACACAAAAAAATCAATTCAATATGACATAGTATGCACACCTATGTGCCCCAAAGCACATTTTTTTCAATAGTCTAGGCCAATGGCCAATGGTAGATGAGTGGATAAAGAAGCTGTGATGCATGCACACAATAGAACATTTCTCAGCTATGAGAAAAGGTGAAATTTGGCTTTTTGCTACCCAGCTTGGATGGAACTGGAGAGGGTGGTATTCAGTGAAATAAGTTGGACGCAAAGGACGATGTTGGATCTCAGTCAAGCTGGGTGTATGAAGAAGCAAAGAAACGAACTGGATAATTGTAAAAACAAACTCTTAAACTCTGACAAGGGCACCAAGTTAGGGGAGGGTGGTACAAAAGTGGACAAGAGAAGGGGCAGGCACTATAGCAGAAACAGATAAATATTATCCTTTCAAAGAAAGAAGATAGCAAAGGAATCATTCACAGGCAGACACACATCTTCTGCAGTATTTTCTATAGCCTGGAGTTAACACAGGAGTTGGTGGATGCATTGGCTTCGTGTGCACTGAGAACTGCCGTGCCTAGATTCAGACTCTTCAAAAAACAACTCTACAAAGGATTGCCATGGTTGGGCCCAGGCCCCAGGCTGATAGGACTGAAGAAACCTGCTTTATTCCACCATCCACTCACCCAATTCCTTTCTCCTGCAGGCGTGCACTGCCACTTGGCCCCATTTTCATCACCAAGGGTTTATATAAATAAATCCACCCAAGAAAGGAAAACTATTTCCCCTTTCCTGCTCTGGATAAAGTTCCAGCAGACTTGGCTGAGGATTAGACATGCTTCACAGATCAAAGTGTGTTTGGGGGATTGAGGTGGGGGAAACAGAACCCAAATCCAATGCATCTTTCCCTCTCTCCAAAGGCATCAGGATTATAAAAAGCCCTCGATGCTGTGCTAAAGTGCTTTCAAAAAGTTCCTCTTTATTTGGATGGCCTATCACCTACTCTGCACTGCCAAGGGCCTAGGATCAGTGAAGGGAACACAATCACCTCCAGTCTCCAACTTTCTTCTTTCTCCTATTCTTCCAAATTAAAAAAAAAAAAGTCCCTTTAGAAATGGCATACAAATCTGGAACCCTGGCCCTTAGGGCCTTTGTCAAAACAGACTTAGAGGGCAACTGGCATTCCCTCAAAACAGAAAACTGCTTCACAGAACCAATTTGGGGAGCTTTGTGTGGATGGGAGGGGTATTTGGGACACAGATGAAGAGAAGTGGTCTCTGGTGGTGGGCACAATTTTGAAGGGTTGCAAGACACCATCATTACTAGCTTAGTAAGAGACATGCCTCCATAAACATGGGATCTGGGACTAGAAACCAGAGTATTTCTATTCTTTCAACAAGAACAATGGCAAGAATTTCTGTAAACTCTGTTCTCTCTGAGTTTTTGAAGGAGCAGGATGCTGGGCTGCAGGTCAAGAGGAGGGGTCAGGAAGAGGGGGTGCCAACATTGACAAAGTTCCATTTCTTATGTCACAGGATGACATCTTCCTTGAACACAACCCCACCCAACCCAAGTTCCATTCCCCAAAGACCTAGCCTTTGAAAGTGAGGCCTGTGAAACAAGAGGTTTTTCTGAGGCTTCCCAAAGCACTGAGATTCATAGACAATGTTAACCCAGGGCCCTGTAACCACTCTTCTCATTATTTTTTATTTTTTAATTTTTCTAGTATTATTTTGAAAGGGTTTGGAACCATACACTGTATGTGCGGGGTGGCTTTCACTAGAGTTTGGGGACCAAACCAGAGCTGACCACATGCAAATCAAGTGCTATAAACTCTGAACCGTCAATCCAATTTGTTTCCTTTTGAAAAAATTGTACTGTGAGCAGAAAAGAAGTCTGGGTTTTAATAGGTTGCCACCTGCAAGCTGAGATAGCAGGTGGTATAAGAGAATAATAACACCAATAGCATTGGCATTAAAGTTAGGACTGTGCTCTCAAAATATCCCCCCCTGACTGTTGGCGCTTATATTGATTAGGATGATGGGTAGGTAATGAGGTTACACCTGCTTGGCCGTGATGCCTGATTCTTGCTGGGGCCTGTACTTCTGGCTGTAGTGATTACACACTCACGGTGCTGATGGGGCAGGGAAAAGTTATCATCGTTAGTTGTGCTGTTTGAGCCAATTCTGGCTGATCTGCTTGGCAAGGATCATTACGGTGTTCTCTAAGGGGCCATACTATATGATGCAGCATCTCACATTTTTTCTGGGATGCTGTTTGCCAGAGATTTCAGTCTTTCTTCACATTGTCCACACATCTGGATGTGGAGAACAGATATTGCTTCTGGTGCCTGGGATCACAAATAGGCACACTCACATACACACACAATCACATACACACTGGGATAGGAACTCATAGTTCTACATCTGCTAGGCAAGTGTTCTAGTTACTGTTCAGCTCCCAGCTCCCTTCAAATATCTCACTGTGGATCAGGCTGATAATACAGGTATAGAGCATATGCCTACATTTGACCTGAGGCATCTCATGCTTAACCTCCTGAGCATTGCAGGACATCATTTAGAGGACTCTTGGGCATATCTGAGGTGCTCCTGGGGGCCTCCAGAACCACAAGGCCTGAAAAGAAGACTGGCCTTCTGGAACTCCTAAGCACTGCTTTGATGAGTCTTAATACACTTCAATCAAATAAACAAACACCAACCCCAAGTAATAGTGACCTTAGGTCATGGTAGCCTTAGAAGTCTAAGTCTTGGATTAGGAAGATCTTGGAAAAGAAAAAAGAGACAGCCAACACAACCCACCAAACTTCTAGGAGAAGATAAAGCAAAGACCAAGAATGGAGAAGGCAGAAGACTCCTCCTGTATCGAAGCACAAAGTAATCCAAAATCTGACTGACAAAATTAGTGCAACAGAGCATCACCACTTGTCTCCACTTAAATATTACACCATTTCTGATAAAGCAAACCTTTTTGGGGGATGGGAGAGATCTGGGTCACACCCAGTGATGCTTAGGGCTTACTCATAGCTCTGTAGTCAAGAACACTTCCAGAAAGCTCTGGGAATATTTGGGGTCCTGGGGATAAAACTTGCTTTGTCTGTGTGCCTTACTGTACACTGAACGAACTTTCTGTCCCAAATCTTGAGCTCAGAAAAGATATCAAATTATATCTATGCTCTTTAATTGAAGTCTATTTGCATAGAGGCTGAGAAAGTCACTTGAGGCAGAACAACAGACAACTGGCAATCTCAATCTGCAAGCATGTGCTTTTAAAGTTACAACTGGACTTGTCCCTCTAATCGGCTCTGACACACAGGTCGACGGCCCTTGATCACCTTCCATTCTGGATCCCCACTTGCAGCATCACTGCAGCCCTACACCTAGACTCCATTTCTCCACTGACAGGGGAGCTCTGGTCTTTCCTGTCTCTTCCCATATCCTCAATGGATCGATCCTACTAGTCACAGTGCCACTGAATACCAGGGAAGGTCATTTAGCAGGATATATCTAGATCACAAGGTTGAGTGAGTTTAGTGGATCATCCTGGATGTCCAACTAATACTCAAACTATTGCTACTCCCACACTGCCTTCTCTTTATGAGTTAGTGGACAAAACAGAAAATTTTGGAACACAGCCCTTTTAGAATCTAAAAGCAAATGTTCTCTTTCTATCCCATAAACCTATTAAGTTATGAGATACAAGCGATGCCAAGACTGAGGGCTTCTCTGTCTGGTTCATGCACTCCTAAATGGCCCCACAGGCAAGAGCAGCAGACACTTCCCAAGAAGGAGAAGTTTCAGAGATTTTTAGTACAATGACAATCTGAGGGTTGGCTCAGCCAGCATCCACCTCAGGGATTTCCTTGTCTCTTTGAGCCTCACAGTTCTTACTGTGCACTGGGGCCCAAAAGCACCAGGAGAATGAATTAAATGCTGAGCTTTGGACTTTCCCTAACCCTGTGCCTGGCACAGAAGAGCAACCCATGGAATAGTTATTTCTTTTTCATACCCTTATTGATCTGGAAGATAAAAACCAAAAGTTAGTGGGAGAAAAAGTCTACTAGGAAAAGTTAATTGGAAAAAAAATCAATTCAAAAGTCCCCGAATTTTTCAAATGTTTCTCTTAAAAGTCCCTACTACTTCTGTTCTATATCCAACCTCCAAGGCAACCTTGCTTCTAGGAAAACCTGCTGCTACTTACATCTCTGAAGGAGAGTTCAATCTTGAATCCTTTCTTTGGAGGGAATTTGGGCAATCAGACTTCAAGATATTTACTCTCTGGTCATATCCACAGATGTCAAAGGATATAGTTATAGGTATCTATTTTGATATCATTTTTACAAAGCAACTCAAATGCTCATCAGTGGAAGTCTGGATCTACTTGCTTTGTACACAGCTAACACTGGTCTGTGTCACGCACCCCAATACTGAATATAGATTCCCCTAAGCGCTACCAGGAAAGATCCCTAAGGACAGAGCCAGGAGTATCTCCTAAGATCTGCAGGTATGGCCAAAGGATCCACCCCCCACCCCAAGATAAAATAATAGAAGCCTAGGTAAACAGGACTAGCCTATAAAATGCCAAACCATGCAACAAATAAAAATGAATCTCAGCTGTTTCTAGGAATCAACAAGTTCAGGTAATATTTCTAGCTTAAGAAAGAAAATTGTTGGGGCCAGAATGGTGGCACAGTGGTAGGGCATTTGCCTTGCACGTGCTAACCTAGGATGACTGCGGTTTGATTCCCCGGCATCCCAGATGGTCCCCCAAGCCAGGAGCACATTGATTTCTGGGTACATAGCCAGGACGAACCCCTGAGCATCACCAGGTATGCTCCCCTCCCAAAAGAAAAAAAGAACACACACACAGAAGAGAGTATCCTCACTCTCCAAGAATCTAGGTTATAGATTCTACCTAGGTTAGTGCGTTCAAGACAAATTCCCTATCGCTTGTGCCACTGTTCTGGCCCAGATACAATCTTCTGAGTCACACATATCAACACATATTTGTAAAAAACTATATGCAGGGGCTGGAGTGGTGGTTGGAGCGGTAAGATGTCTTCCTTGCCGGAGCTAGCCTAGGATGGAAAGTGGTTCGATCCCCTGGTGTCCCATATGGTCCTCCCAAGCCAGGAGTGATTTCTGAGAGCAAAGCCAGGAGTAACTCTGAGCGTCACAGGGTGTTGCCTAAAAAATCCAGAAAAAAAAAACTATTCAAGAATCCCTAAGAATCTGGCAAAACTGGAATCCTACATGAGGAGGGAAAGGATGAAGCAGGTGATGTCCTGTGGGCAAGAGGGAGGAATTTCTTTTTCCCTATAACCTTTGTATCTTTTAAGATTTTTTTTAAAAATAATATCCTTATTTAAGCACCGTGATTACAAACTTTTTTGCAGTTGGATTTCAGTTATAAAAAATGAACACCCCCCCCCCCATTCACCAGTGCAACCTTCCCACCACCAATATCCCCATCTCTCTCCTCCCTCACCCCTTGCCTGTATTTGAGACAGGCATACTACTTCTCCCACTCACTACCATTGTCATGATAGTAGTCAGTGTAGTTATTTCTCTATCTGTACTCACCACTCTATAGTGGTCTGTCCTTCCAGTCCTCATCTCTATTATCTCTGGATATTATTACAATAGTGTCTCTTTTTTTTTCTTAAAACCCATAGATGAGTGAGACTATTCTGTGTGTATCTCTCTCCTTCTGACTTATTTCATTCAGAATAATAGTTCCCATAACTGTATATGTAGAGGAATATTCCATGACTTCATTTTTCCTGATGGCTGCATAGTATTCTCCTTTAAATTTTTTTACTATTTGCTTACTATACTATTTACTACCCATTAAACACCAAACTTAAATATCTACGCTAATGAAAAGTGAAGGTTTCACTCTTTTTCTTCTTAACTCTATTTTTCAATAATGAAAGTTAATATGTGCTGGTTTCAATAAGAGAATGAACAGAAAATGTGTGTAGAGGAGGCACTATCACTCAACCCATTCCTCCCTGCCCTGCCATATACTCAGGTTCAAGATAGGGGGTGTTGTCTCACGCACTTCTTGTGTAGGCATAGCTGGATCCTGGGGAAGGCTTTTGCAGTCTTTTCTACCAGAAAGATCCTGCCACTAGCATTGTGTAGCCCTGTGTGCTTCCATCTGACTAAGCATCACGAGTGAGAGCTTTATTTCCTGTGCACATCTAAACTCAGTGTCTGCCCATGCCTGCCCATCCAATGATGACATGGTTTTAGATAGATGTTCACATGTTTTAAAGGATCCTGTTTGGTGTTTCCACCTCCCCTTCCCTGGTTTCCCTGTCTCCTCTAGAAAGATAAGCTCAGGGGCCTGAGAGGTAGTAGAGGAGTAAGGCACCTTTCTTGCATGCATGGATCCCTGGCATCCAGCAGGAGTAATCTATGAGCCTAGAATGGGAGGGTGAGTGGAGCAGAAAGAGAAGAGACACACACACAAACACACACACACACACACACACACACACACACACACACACACACACACGGTGGGGGTCTCTTACAAAGCCCGCAGGCTGGTTCTGGAGTTAAGTCAGCTGTAGCCCAAGGGCCCCACAGGGAAAATGGGATTCCTGATTCCTGATCTAGGTCCAGAGGTGCTAGCTAGTATTGCAGGCTGTTCCATCCTCAGCACCTCTTAGGGTACCAGGAGCCAGGGGTCATTGCTGAGCACAGAGCTGGAAATAAGTCTATGAGCACTGCAGGTTATGGCCCACCCCCTCCACCACCAAACAAACACTGGACTCAATAAGGTAAGTGAGGATGGAAGTGGGTGAGTGAGGGGAGAGGGCTGATGACTCCTAGGGCTGACGCTCATTGTATACTGGAGAGCTAGGTTCTATCTCCATTATTACAGGTCCTCCCCAACACCGGGAGGAAATATCATCAAGCACCATGAGGTGTGCTCAGAAAGAAACACAGAGAGAGAGAGAGACAGAGAGAGAGAGACAGAGAGAGAGAGAGACAGAGACAGAGACAGAGAGACAGAGAGGCAGAGAGACACAGAGAGACAGAAAGAGACAGAGAGACAGAGAGAGGCAGAGGCAGAGACAGAGAGACAGAGACGGAGCCAGAGCGAGCAAGCAAGTAGGCCTGTGTCAGGCCTACTGGGGTCACAGCCGCTCCTCACAGACCTCAGCTGTGGCTGAGATGGATGGATGGACGGCTGGGAGATTAGCAGCTTCTGTGCAAAGCTCCTGGGTGCCTCTGTGGGGCAAGAGGGCAGAGGAACAAGGAGGTGCTGGAAATGGGAGGTCATTCCCAACTAAGCCTCTTTCCATTCCGATTTTCTTGGTGCTTAGATTTTATCCGAGCAAATTTCACGGGATACCAGAGTAAGTCCTTCCAGTCTGCTGGGCAAAGAGGCAAGGTCCGAAACTTGAGCTCTGCTACTGCCATCCTCAGAGCTACACAGACTTCTACTGATTCTCGGGGAAAATAGTCGAAGTCTCTCTTTGATTGAGTCGTGAGTGACTTGGCTGCACGGCCTGAGTCAGTCAAGGCATGATGCAACAGCATTTGACATTTTTAAAGGCAGGGGGAGGAGCTTTCAAACACCCGCCATCCCCAGCCACCATGGCTGGACCTTCTGATGCCTTTCCACAGGATCTGACCTAGATCAAGAAATTCTTGCTCTGCCTCTAAGTATGGGAAGAGGGAGCAGACGGGTTGTGGGAGAGAATTTTTATGACATGAAAAGTATTACTGAATGAAAAGTCTCAATTCTTCTGCCAAGAAGTCTGCACTGATAGCCTGGAAAGAGGCATTGGTAAAAGTAAGTAAGAGTAGCTTCTAAAACAGTGCAGAGAGTCAGTGTGTCTTGGTATGGGAGCATGTGACATCTTGGAAGTCCTGGGGGAGAGAAAGGCTGGGGCATCCCTCAGGGAGTCTGAAAAAGGGACACAGACTGTACCCAAGTTCCAATTTTCCTTCCAAAGGCCTGTATTTGGTTTTCTTTCCTTGGATTCTGGCATCTGCATCCTCCCTGTGCCATCATCCTGTTTCCCCAACCTCTTCATAAATGAGCTTTAGAGCTCAAACTCCAAGATAACAATAAGTACAGGGCTTTTAAAGGAGCACCCATTTTCATGAACTGAGTTATTGTTTGTAAAGGATTGTGGAGCTCTAGTAAGTGATAGGAATGACTTGAAAATCTTGGCTGTAAGACTTAGAACTCGATCCATAGCCAGAGAAATGTGCTGCATGACCAGGTGAAGATTCCTGCAAGAGAGAGCAAAGGAACAAGAGCAGACCTTGACCAGGTTCTATTCCTAAGGAGATGATACCAGCTCCCCCATATGTCCCTACAAACCACAACTTCCCTAGGCCTCAATCCTTTTAGCTGCAGATGGAGGAAATTGGGGTCTGTTATCTCCAGGGTCTCCAGGTTCTGCTGAAAATAGTCTGTTCCAGCTTAAAATACCCTGAAAATATATTTTCTACTTAATTTTCTAGAGTTCTCAAGTTAAATTCCTTGCAAATTTAGCATGAAATAGAACACTGTATTAAATAGGCCACAGAGATGGATCCCTGGCTCATCTTGGCCACTTTCACTGACACCCCCTCCCTTTCAGTGGCCTCACCCCTCCACCCCAGGGACCTCTGTATCTGGCAAGGAGAAGGTGCTGCAACAGTTCAATAGCTCCAAAGTGGCTGTGCTCAGTCTCAGATTTAGTGCAGAGAATATCAAGTACCTAAAAAGGAAGTTGTAGCTCTGTCAGGCTCTCCACTCTGAGCCACACCTGGTCCTGGACTTCAAAATAACATAGTCACACAACACACACACATATGTAGGCTGCTACACAATGCAGAGTACACAATGCACACAGTACAGCCATGGAGCATGGTAGTATAGCACACAGAAAATAGACACACAATGCATAGAATACAAATACAACACTAAGAACACAATTGCATAACACACAGAACACAGCTGCACAATGCACAGAACAGAGCCATAAAGCACATAGAGTATCATTGCACAACTCATAGAACACAAAGCACAGAGCACAGAACCCAATGCATGGTGGAAGGAGCAGTTCTGTTCAAAGCCAAGTCACAGAAAAAGAAAAGAGTGCACCAATCTGAGAGCTCTTCATTTTCTACTTGATCAAATAGCCCCTGCCTGAGCTACAGCAATTGCATTTAGCTAAACCTAAAGCTCTCCATCGTATGGCTCTGATCTGGGATAGGCTCTTGGGTGGATCAGAGGGTCATGTTGATCAGGGGATCCCACCATCCATGCTCTAAGATCTGCTGAGAAGGAACCAGAGAAGGATCATACCCAGTGCAAGGGGTTCCCTGAGTTCATTGTATCCATTTCTTCTAAAACATGTAGGACCACACATATGCAGTCCTTCTTTGTGTTCTTGCTAATAATGGGATTCATCAAGTGGGTATTACCTTGCTTGTAGCGGGCGTTATCCATCCTCATCAGGTGTCCACATAGGGAGAAATGCTATCTTTTTATTTCAATTTTAATTTCTTTTTTTTTTTGGGTCACACCCGGCAGTGCTCAGGGGTTACTCCTGGCTCCATGCTCAGAAATTGCTCCTGGCAGGCACGGGGGACCATATGGGGCACCGGGATTCGAACCGATGACCTTTTGCATGAAAGGCAAACGCCTTACCTCCATGCTATCTCCCAGGCCCTCAATTTTAATTTCAACCAAGTGTAGCATGATTTACTATGCTTATTTTGATCGATGGATATTGATTTGACTCCTAGTAAATTTTTCACATGAAAAATTAGAATAGTCATGCTACAACTATTTTCTCAGAATATTCTTTATCATCTGATTTCATCTAGAGTATTTTTGCCATTCACAGTCTTTTTCATTTTTACAGAAAATTTTCTTTTTTGGAAAGTTTTTCACTTTCCATCTGTTTTGTGACATGAATGCCTATTTATTTTCTTAAGATTTCTACCTCCACTTCAAGATATATTTAAAATGCTTTCAAGTGTCTTACAATAATCTCTAAGATTCCATTGACTTAGAATTACACTGGTTTATATTAACCTATGTTATATTAAATTCAAGTCTTTGAGTCACCTGTAATTGACTTTTATCTATGCTATCTAAATAAATATGCATGTTGGCCAGCTTATATTTGGCCAAGGTGCCCAACAGTGGTGAGTTTATTTCCCCTATTGATCAGAAGTGCTCCCATTTCTCATCTGGAAGCCCAGTGCAGAGCTGTTTCCACCAGCCAGGATCCTGCCTAAGGGTCAGTATTCATGGCATCTCAGTTGGGGACATAATAGAAAGCTGTTGAAGTGCCCAAGTAGTCCAGTCCAATTACAATCAAGAGAATGAAGGAATCAAATCAGCTATTAAAAAAATGCATCCCTATGGTCTGGCACAGCAGGATATTTGTGACAAGATGATGTCTAAGAGGACATAGCTGGATGCAGAGAGATAGCAGATGCAGCGCAGAGTTTGGGAAATAGGAATACAAATATGTGACATTTGGTTAGCATTTCATTGGTGGTTCTCAAAAGTTGAAGCAATCTGAAAAGAACTAAAATCTGATTCCTATTTTATGTCAGGCCACTATGGTATGAAGGCAAAAGTTTGGACTATTCTCCATGGACTGGGGTGGGAGAGTAAGTGGGGATGGTGGGAATGGGAGAACAGTCTAACAGTCCATATTCTCAGGAGTGCTTAATTCTGTCCATGTAAGGGCACCATCCTTTAAGGAGAATTCTGGCAGAATGGTGTTCACAAACTCTTACCAACAGTGGCACCCTTCCCATTTTGTTTCTTTCCTGTGGGCCCTTGTCCAACTTATTGGCATGGCCCTCCCATGTTTTTTTTTCTGTACCCACTTGGAATATCCTAGAAGCCCATAGGTGAGAAAAGCTGAGTGAGACCATTTCTTTGAGGAAAAGATCAATTGAAGGAAGACACTGAAAATCATGGCAAATGCAAGAGAAGAACCTGAGATGTCCTTCATCTCCTCCAGTGGTAAAATTTTCAGGATTGAATGAGCAAGAGTCTGCTTTCTTTCTGTATATCCCAAACTCAGCAACATCTAGCCTCATGCAAAAGACATGAAGAATAAGGAAGGAGAAGCGTAGCCTTCTGTTTCTGAAGAAGGGCTACTAGGGATACTATTAGAGGAGAGATTGCACATACACACAGTCTGGTTCTCATCATCTTTCCTTTTGACCAAACACTTTTTCCTTTTGACTAAACAGTTCAAAGTGCTCTCTGCTCCATTCACTGGCCTGTGTTCACCTTCCTGTAACACATTACCTCACATCTCACACTTTCAGACTGATTCTGCGGACCCTGCAGCACAGAGCCAGTGCGACCTCCTGACTCCTGACACTCTAACAATATTACACTTATTCATGGCCTTTGCCAATATCATATCTGTCTGAGATACCTCCCACCTTACCCCTCTGCTTCTCTCATACAGCTCTGCTCATTGTGTTCAGCTGATACCACACAGCCATGCAACTGACCACACTATCCATCTGGGGCCTCCTCTGCACCCTGAGTTTAATAGAATTACCGATCTTCCCACCCCCCAGGGCTATCTCCCATTACTCAGCCTTCTTGGCCTCAAAATTCTCAGTGTCTATACCATAGGTGGTACCATCAGGTACAAGGAAAGAGTATATTTCAAATATATATAAAACAGAAATATGACCAGCACTTTTTGTTGAATGGACTGGAATGGACATAAACCAGCACTGTCTCTAATGTGTGGGGCTTAGAAGTGGGGTGGCATGGACAAACTGGGTAGACTGCTCTCTGGCTACTATGGTGAATCTGAGCCTCTAGCAGGAACAGCTACTCCTGGCTGAGACTGCAGCTACCAGGACAAGGTCCATGCTCTGAACAGCAGCAGGTAAGTGACCTCCTCTTTTCTCTAGGCCTGAGACTTATACTCGAATATGGACATGACTGGCCTCAGTGCCTCTGGCCTGTGGAGTCATTCACAAGAGTCAGTCATTTAGACTGGTTTAGAAATACCATGCTAAAAGACAAAGGTAGCCCTGATTACACAAGCTCCCACTGTGAACTAAAGAGTCTGGCTCCAAATCAGGGTTTTCCTGAAGCATTTTGACTAAGGGTACTAAATTATTAATTGCTACTACCACTACTACTATTATTAAATGACAGCCACTCTTTATGTTATCTGTTTTTTTTTCCTGTCAGTTTTTCTTATCTCTCCTAAATCTAGAGCCACAGCAAAACACACAAGGTGGGGAGGAATGAGAGTGTCTTTGTTGGAGGCAAGTGGGTACCTAGTGGTGAGTGTGGTGCTAAAATGATATGAATGTGAAGCTACCATTAACAGTATTATAAATCACAATACCGCAAGAAAGATGAAAAAATACTACTAAAAAAGTACATAAATTTGATCATATTTAATTCAGACTTTCAAAAATAAAGTATCAGCCATAGATGGCAATGCAAGAGCAGGGGAGACAATTATTACAAAATTTTAGAGTAATATTCTCATTTCACAGTCAAGACACCTGAGGCTCAAGGTTTTCCACTTAAGGTCCAAATATCAACAGAAACAACGTGCTTACTTCCATTGTCAGAAGTAGCTCAAATAACACATATGAGAAATCAGTTTGGGGGCCCGGGAGATAGCATGGAGGTAAGGCATTTGCCTTTTTTTTTTATTATTATGAGAACAGAGATGCAAAGAAAGAGGAAAGGGTAAAGTTGCAGTGGAAGGACAATTATGCATAAACAGAATTCTCAGTAGTCCCATCGATGATATCTCAGTCTTGAACTTTCAGCAATGAACAATAAAATCAAAACAGAGCCCATGTACAATTACTTCGTCCCCTAAATCTCCAGTTTGTAGTACATACTAATTTTTAGCAGCACATAATATAATCTAAAGACATAAGACTTAGGTTACTCCTTAAACATTGAAGGCAAAGTACATTTTTATATATCCATGCACAAGTATATTAGTTTAATTTAAAAGTTTCAGTGGTTTGTTTTTCTTAAGGGTTAGTCAGGGGAATATAGTCAAAAACGGTGTTAGAGTGGCATTTGTTTGCATAGGCCCACCAAAATATGAGGGACCTGGAAAAAAAGGGGGAAAAAAAAAGAAAAAGAAAAAAAACACCTTGGCCTAAATACAATGAGACCCTACCCCTGAGGATTCCCAGCACAAGACCACCTCTGGGCTCCAGGCAAAATAGTTTGTCCAATACAAGTCGCTTGTAGTGGCAATACACCTCAATTCCTCACATAGTCTCTGTTGTTGGTATCATGCTTCTGTACTAAAGATCCTGGAATCTGCATTTCTCATATAGTACTCAGGATGGTGCAGAGCATCCTCTATTTCACCTCACACTTTCGGTGCAATAGAGAGGATCTTGTCCTGTAGAGCAGGTCATTGTTGTTGTCAAGTTATCTCAGTGTTAATGGAAGTCTCTTTTGAGGAGGTCGATGTCAGAGCCTTGTTAGTGTCTTCCCTGGTAGAGGATTGCTTCCAGATGTTGCTGTAAAAGACCTTGGATGTTTCGTAGATAGCTTGCCTGGTTCCAGCGTGAATGGAGGATGCCCATTCTTCTGAGGCCTGTGCCAGGTCATTATATCAATGCTCAGGGTATAAGGTCCCATTGCACTAGGATCGGTGTGTTCCTACCTCTATTAGATAAGAACTGATCTGTATGTATACTAATTTCCCATTTTA
>PVKC010007765.1:0-29002 GCA_004027635.1 Crocidura indochinensis | reverse complement strand
TATAAGAATACAATACTTTTAACCAGTCATTATGTACTTTATTGAGCAAACTTTGCTCTTATACCTGCCATTTCTGCACACATTGTAATTCTTTAGTCTTTGAATTAGTTTACTTCCAAGAAGTTTGTCAACAACCAGGCCTATCTTTCAGAGCAGCTGTCTTTAAATGACTTCATCCCACTCTTAATAGAGTGTGGGTGCTCATTTAGGCATTGAATATTGATAGAACTGCCTGTGTTTGCCAAATGCACAGTTCTGCTACCTCTTCTCCTAAGTTGCTGTGCAGGCTGATCCTCTGAGCCTGAGGGCCTGGCATCTGGTCCTTTCAAACTTTAGTTTGCAAAAGAATCACCTATTGACCCTGATGAAGATGCAAATTCCTGTGGCTTGTACTTTGGTGTATCTGGCTTAGCTTTTTTGGACCAAGTACATGAACTTTTCTATTTCTAACAATTACTACTCTTTTCCACATTGATATGGGTATTCAGACACTCTTTTCATTCTGTCTTGGGCTATCTTGGTGTTTCTAGAAATCATTCCCCAGGAAACCAGCCAGTTTTTCTTTGTCCTTTTTTTCCTTATGCTTCAAAATCAAATTTACTTTTAAATATATATTGGTCACTCTTGACTATCCAAAAATATTCTTCTATTGCATTGAGGTAAGAGGGAAGGAGGTGTCTGTCTTCTTTTTCCTTTTAATTATCCTATAGGTCATAACTTGGGGGACTTGAAAGATACCCAAAGTTCCCTTTGAAGTAGATGAGAGACTGTTTTTCGGCATATGTGAGACTCTCCATAATATTAGTTGATTGAGTGGCTTTCTTTCCTGTTCATCTTCCTTGAAGCTGATTTAACTCCTTGTCAGCAGAAGACTGAAGCTAGAATAACCAAGACAGTAGTTATCGGGAGATGAATGGGATTGTTTTTTTTTTTGGTTTTGTTCTTTTTTTTTATGTAGTACCATGTTATAGAAGTGCCTTGATGCACTACATACAAAGGACATTTGAGTGTGTTGGAACATAATATTCTCATATTTTTTCCAACTCTTCTAAATCTACCACAGGGACCCCATGCTCATTTTCCATTTTTTTCCTTATAGTGAAACTCCTTTTGTTTTTTTCTGTTTTCTGGCTGCCACTGACAAGAGGAGGCCAGTCTCAAAGTGATTTTTAAGTGAGATAAAAAGGATCAAGATAGTCTCCCCCCCCCCCTCATTCTCATGGAAAACAAGCATACAAATCTGTGAGAGTCATATCCTGTCTTGGCTGGGCTATCTTCCCCTCCCATCCTTGGAGGGGACTTCCACACAAAGTTCAGAAAAGTCTTTGAAAAGATCATGTACAGCATGTAGGTCATATGCTGTTGCCCCTCCATCCTTGAGCTATGTGTAGCAGCACAGATAGGCACCAGTTATCCACCAAAAAGTCATCATACTGGAATGGACAACAATAGTTCCCAGAAGAGGAAGAACTTTGCTGCCCTCCTTGTGCTTATTATGCATGATCTTCATCCCCCGCCCAGTTTTTTGCTTGTTTTTGAGTCACACCCTGTGGCACTCAAGGGTTGCTCCTGGCTCTGTGCTCAGAAATTACTCATGGAAGGCTCAGGGGATTATATAGGATGTCAGGGATTGAATTTGGGTCGACCATGTGCAAGGCAAATACCCTAGCAGCTGAGCTATCATTCTTGCCCTCAAAATATTTATTTGTTTTGGGGTCATACCTGGTGGCGCTCAGGGGTTACTCCTGGCTCTGCTCTCAGAAATTATTACTCTTGGCATGCTCCAGGGACTATAAGGGATGCTAGGGATTAAAACCAGTTTGGCTGCCTGCAAGTCAAATTCTCTACTAGCTCCAGCCCCTCAAAATAGTTTTTAGTTAAAAATGAATATTAAAAAATAACATTCAATTTTTGCCACCATACTGTAAAATATTGATAATGACAGAAACTTTCTGGGTTTTGTTTGTTTGTTTGTTTGGTTTGGTTTTTGGGCCACACCCAGTGAAGATCAGGGGTTACTCCTGGATATGCACTCAGAAAACACTCCTGGCTTGAGGGATTGAGGGAGCATCGGGGACACAGGGAATGGAATCGAGGCCCATCCTGGGAATGCAAGGCAAACGCCCTACCGCTATTCTATTGCTCAGGCCCTGATGATGACAGAATTTTATGTATAAAGCATTCCAGGACCAAATCCTTTACCAGGTAGTCAGGTTCCTCTCAGCATGGTACTAGTGTCCTCCCTACCATACCCTCATCCTATTCTACCCTTCTCCTCCTAAATGTTACCTTCCTATAAACACCAGTTCTCAGTTTCTGTTTCCTTAGGACATTTGCTGTGTCTTTACTAGATTTCTTTGTATCCCACATATAAGGGAGCTCATTCTATAGTTGTTCTTCTCTCCACTGTCTTCTCTCAGTATGATACTCCAGATACAACTGCATAGCAACCAATTGCCTGATTTTGCCCTTTTTATGGCAAAGAAATATTCCATTTTGTGTAAATACCATTATTTCATTTAAAAAGAAAGCCTTACTTTTAAAAGGAAAGAGCTTTTGTAAAATTTCTTTTTTTCAAGATACAGAGAGTGTGGGGTTTATCATATAACACAAAATTGAGAAAATACTAGTTGTGGTCATTAAAATACCTCTAGACTTTGTGCATTGTTAGGATAACCACAAGTCTGAATTCAACTCCAGGCAATCTCTAGGAGATTGTCCTATGGGCCAGATCATACCCAGTACATTGTTTATTTCTTCTCAACCCTTGATCTTGGTATAAGTTCAGAAGAAAGTCTGGGGACTGGCTATGTGCCTCCCCTAAAATATAGGCAGAGATCCAATGACCCTTTCCTGGATGAAGTTTGAGGCCACTCTCTCTCCAACTCTGTTAGTAGAAAGAGGAATGAGGGAATCGGACACCTCCAAAATTAACTCAAGGTCAATTCATCACTGAAAAGAAAAAAGGTGCTGAGTTGGCAAAGCAGATCAAAGGACCACTATAAAAATCTACAAAGGAATCATTTATCTTTTTCTATTGGAGATTGTCTCTTGCCACAGACATCACAGTCCTCCCCTACTGCCAGTCCCTTGTAAGAGTTTCCAAGTCATCAATAGACTGGGAACTCCCTTAAGGCAGAAAAAACACTATATTGATCTTTGTACATATCCCATGGGGTACATGGCACACAGCAGGTTTTTAATCATTATTCTAATCAATATCATTTTATTGAGTCCCTACTGTGTGTCTGGCACTTAGATTAATGAAGCTTCTATTTTCGTAGTAATAGGCCAAATTGGTTTTTTATCTCATAGTCTGTTGACTAAGATCATGAACTTGAAGATGATGCAAATGTTCCTTCCATTTTGACTGTCATTGACTTGCCAATGAACTAGAGTGAGTCCCCAGTTCTCCTGGAAATCACCTTCAGCATTTATAAAATGAGGGTAATACAGTACTTCCCACTAGATCATGTGTGATGATTAAATGAGATGATGCTTTGCACAGCAGCTGGCTATAAGGTGATGGCTGGTACAAAGCAATTAATAATAGCATTAGCATATTTTTTTTTGGTTTTTGGGTCACACCCGGCAGTGCTCAGGGGTTAGTCCTGGCTCCATGCTCAGAAATTGCTCCTGGCAAGCATGCGGGACCATATGGAGCACTGGGATTCGAACCAATGACCTTTTGCATGAAAGGTAAACGCCTTACCTCCATGCTATCTCCCGGGCCCCGCATTAACATATTTTAAATAAAAACTGTTTATGGTCATTTTAATAGTGATTTATTTGGCATCTCTTTCATGTCCGTGAAATGATTAGCCTGATCATAAGGTAACAATCTTGTTCAATGGGTGTTTATAGTTTCCTGCAGGAGGCAATCACATGGACACATAGTCAAAGGTGATGCTCACTGTCCCATGCTCCTGTGCCTCAGTTGTCAGAGCTGTGTGCAACCCAGGGTCATTTCAGTTAAATTCAAATTTCTAAAGTAGTATGGAATAGAAGCAGCTGTCCTGCCATTCTGTATAATCCCCTTTTCTTCTTTCTTGACTGTTCTCAACCCTAATGACCTGCTTCTGTTTCCACGTCCTGGAATTTGCAGAGCTGTCTTGCCTAAACACTTTCCCTGCCAAGTCCCCTGATAGTGCAGTCCCTTGCTTTCTTTCCTTTTTAACTCTAATTATTTTTCTTTGGGCTTCTGGGTCAAACCAGGTGGTGCTTGGGACTACTTCCAATGCGATGCTTAGAGATGATTTCTAGCATGTTCAAGGAATCCTCTGGTGCCAGGGATATAATGCAGGGCTCCTCATGCAAAGCATGCTCTTTAGGTCATCTCTCCCAGTCTGCCTTCACTTTTTAATGTTTATTTTCTCCAAACAATCGTTTTTCTTTGCCCTAAAATCTCTTTGTCACAGGAAGCCTGAGTAAAATTACTTATCCTTTAAGATATAGCTCAAGTGTCACTTTCTATGAAGCTTTTCAAGATCTTTTTGATCTTTCTTCTTTCTGGGTCATTTGGCACTTAGATTTGCTTCTGTTAAGATGCTTGATTTCTAAGCTTTTTCAATGTCCTTCAGCCTTCTTAACTTTTTTGTGTAAACTATAGGCCAGTCCTCATCAAGAGATTCACACCCTAGAAAGCCAGCACCAAGTCCACTGGAAGGAGGGAAGGAAGGTGATTTTTCCAAGTGATGGTTGGACTGATTGATTCTCCACTCAGGACCTTTTAAATCACCTGGTAAATGGCTTTTTTTTTCCCTGATGTGGATGATAAAGTCACAACAAAGCTAGAACAATATAGTCTAACTTCCATAAAGCCTATTACCATCAATTAGACTGGGATAATTTACCTCTTAGATTTCTTTGCTTATCACTAAAGTGGAATGATAACAGATTGATGTCACAAAGGGCAGCTTTGAGCATTTTATGATACAGTGTAGGGAAAGCCCTTGGAACACTCACTGGCACCTGGTAAAAATCCCAAGACTGGTGAAAGCTGTTAGTATAAACGTGGAAATGTATTTTTGAGATCCCCATTGGCTTCCCAAGATCAACCACCCAGAGCAGATTTCTTAAGGGAAGTGATTTGATGGTTTCTTAGGGTAATTAGTAAGAAACAAACAGTTAGTGGATTGCATAGAGAGAGCCTTATTTTGTTTGTTTTGTTTCTCATTTTTGTTTTTCACACCTGTTTTCTCAGGGGAATGGTACTAAATGTCTCAACGAAAATTTGACAACAAGTAAAAGATGTAGTTTAAAGTTCTCAGTAGTCATAGCAAATGTGAAATCAGATCTCTCATTTGCTTCGGAGCGTCCGGACAGCAAGGACAGCTGGAGTGTTGCTATTTTTTATTTCAAATAAAAGACTCAGCTCCTCGTTACCATAGAAACCACCAACCTAATTATAAGGAGTTTTGTTCACTGAATAAAAGTCATCATTTCTTTCCTCCCCACGCTCATACAGGTTCCTAAAATGTTGGCATGGATTTAGTACTGGATGAAGGGATTTGCTCTCTTTAGCAAAATGATTACAGTGCACAAGCCCAACACAGGAAAGAAAGCAATTGGGGTTGACCAGAAACTTGGAGAAACAGTATCCACTGCTCATCTTCTACTTTGAAGTAAATCCTGAGTATTTAGCAGGAACAAAAGAATGTTTTGAGAGTCAGGTTCAGAGGAGGATACTCCTGATCTAGTCTACCATGAGGTGTATAGACCCTTTCTTCTCTAACCCCACTGTAAAATCTACCTTTGGATCCTCCTTTTATTGAACTTTATGCTGGGATTGTGAGATTAAATCATATTATATAACATTGCAATATTTGGAGAAGAAATGTTAAACTATCTCTTTCCAAAAGATGACAGGCTGTATAACATATGTTTGGGGTTTGCTAGAATGGTAAATAGCTATATCTCACCATCAAGACTCACCCTCCCCGAACACCCCCAACTATTGGCTCCTTGTTGCAATATTTCTCTTTTCTTGAACTTGCTGTCCCATCTGTTTATTGACCTCTGTGCAGATATGTACAGAAGAGGAGCTTCTTTTCCTTGACCTTAGAGAAGTGTTCTCCCAGTTGTCAGCTGATTGAAAGTAAAATCACATTATGGCACAAGAATCTAGGATATATTTTTGGTATAATGTGGTTATTTAGAGGAAAGAGATTCACAAGTGCAATAAAACTATTTTTTTGAGATTCCATTTATAGAATCTACCAGCTGCAGGTCAGAGCTGGTGTTGAGTACATTGCTTGAATTTTGTAGGCACTGAAATATGCAGTTGAGATGTGAATGTTCCATACACAGCTAATGAATTTTGCAAGCTACATACAACCAATCTCGGTGAGGGAAGGCTCCATGAAAGGGCTAAAAAGCATATAAAAGCCTCAACATGATGACAAAAGGTCCTGAAGGGAAGGCAAAACTGAAAAGAAGTATTAGTGAATATCTGTATGGGAAAACACGGCAGAGCGTTTTGGTAGAAATACACTAGGACCTATACTCTGGGTGAGATCACAGTACAGACATTTCCTTATGCTTGTCCAGAATCACTTCCCTCATTTGGATACAGGTTATTGTGACTCATAGTTGTTCCTGGTGTGGTCTCCTCTGCTTTTCCTGTCTCTCTCTCTGCTTTTTATAGTGGTTATGGTGGTAGTTATAATAAATATTGGCAAGGTGATGGTGGTTATGTTTCTTGAATATATTCTTAGTACCAGGCTCTGCTTAGAACAGATATTTTAGGCGCCTATTGCTTTAACCAGAAATCAAGGATTCCATACTTCATAAAACTATCAACCAGGTTATTTTTTATCCTTTTTGGATAACACCCTGTAGTGCTCAGGGCCACTATTTGTAGTTCTGGAGATCAAACCCTTGGCTCCATGCGAAGCATGCACTCAAACATCTTCTTGGTGCTAGCATCAAGTTTTAATTAGTTCTAAAGTCATGCAATCATGTTGGTTTTTTTGTTTTGTTTTGTTTTGTTTTGCTTTTTGGGCTACACCCGGTGACACTCAGGAGTTACTCCTGGCTATGCCTCAGAAATCGCTTCTGGCTTGGGGGACCATATGGGATGCTGGGAGATCGAACAGAGGTCCTTCCTAGGTTAGCTTGTGCAAGGAAAATGCTCCACCACTCTGGTCCCTCATGTTGGCTTTTTAACCATCTCCTTTGCCACCATATTACAATTTATTCTATTCTTTTTTTTTCTGCCTCACTGCTAGAGTCCTATCCTGGTCTCCTCTACCTCTCATAATTCTTTTTTTGTTTGTTTGTTTTATTTTTGGGTCACACCTGGCAGTGTTTAGGAATTACTCCTGGCTCTGTGCTCTGAAGTCGCACCTGGCAGGCTCAGGAACTATATGAGATGCTGGGGTCGTTCTGTGTTGGCTGCATGCAAGGCAAATGCCTTAATGCTGTGCTATTGCTCCGCCCCCTCATAATTCATTTTTATAGCAGCATATGGTCTTGAAAAGTCAAGTTTCCTGGCCCTCTCAGGCCTTATTCATAGGTTCTCTTCACACTGACAAGCCAAGGTCTTTGACTCTCAGATCCCAGTACCCAGCCTAGTGAATTCTTCATTCTTCCTGTTGCTTATTCTGCATTGGTTATTCACTTGTCTTTCTAATCCTTGAAATGACAAATCCTCCAAACTGTTCTTTCATTCTTTGTATTGCTTGGTCTCTTACTTTATTTTGTTCTTTCTGTTAAATACTGATTAGGGGAGGACTTCTGGTCATCTTTTAATAGTTGAAAGCTCCCCTAATATCACCATCCCTCAACTTCCCTCTATTCCATTTAAATCGATTTATTTCACTTCATGGGACTTACCATTTTTCATCATTTTATAAAACATTAAAATATGTCTCTAGGAGTATTTTTCTCTCTAGAACAGAAGGACATGAGCCATCTCTGATTTGTTCAATTGTATGGACTGATCATTTATGACAGTATACACCTCATAGTAGAGACACTATAAGTATTATCTTGAAGAAGTGACCAAATGATGTCTGTAGTACATTTGGATAATATACATATATGCCTTGTGTATGTTATATTTTAACCTTATGAGGAAACTGAGGCTTAAAGAGATTTTTTTATTGATTAGTTAATTAAAAATTAATTTTAGATTGATTCTGGAGAAAGAATAAAGTTAAAGACCTTCATCTTCCTAAGAAAACAGTTGTTTAGAAATTAGAGTTTTAAAATAATTTATGTGTTTTCAATGCTCTGTTCTGGCAGGCCTAATACATTATTTGCCCAACTTGTGATACGTGACATTGATGGTATACAAGATACTTTATATGGTTCATGGACAAAGAATTACAATGAACTACAGCGTGGATTTATTTTCAGGGGGCAATTGTAGTTTAATTTTTCTTATTTTTAACAGTAGATCATTCTGTTGGCATAGAATTCTTTAAGTTAAATGGTATGAGTCAATGTTTCTTAGTAGATTCACAGTTGTGCAGACATCACCACAATCAATTTTAGAACACTGCATCGCTCCGGAGAAGAAACCTTTTACACATTAATCTTATTTTCTATGTTCCATTCCCTCCACCCACCCAGCCCTAGACAGTGATTAATCTACTTTGTCTATAAAGATTTGCTTATTTTAGTTATTTCATATGAAGTGAATCATAAGATGTAGCTTTTTGCGCCTGAAAAATTTTACTTTAGCATTACATTTTCAAGTTTCTTCCATGTTAGAGTATGAATCAATACTCTCTTTATGACTGAGTAATATTCCATTGTATTGATGTGGTACACTCTATTGATTCATCACTATTTTATAGAAAAAGAATAGTGGCAGTAGCTACTTTTTAAAATGAATACAGCTTCTCTAAACATTTGTAAATAATTTATCTTGTGGACATATGTACTTAAGTCTTCAATTCTTCATGTAAGTGCAGAATTGCTAGTTCATATGGTAACTATGTTTAATACTTTTGAGTAAAGGTATTTTGGAAGGTATTCAAGATATGCTTTTAGTATGGTGCTCAAAAGTCACTCTTGGCATTGTTTAGATGACCATATATGCCATATATGACTGCAAACAAGGCAAGTGCCTTACCCTCTCGATTATTTCTCTGACCTGTCTGTGGTTTTATTCATGACCATTATTGATTTCAGGTATTTTGTTATTGAATATTCTCTCCATCATTTTCACTAAATTGCCCTCCCATTTCAACCTAAATAATTGCTAATCTACTTTCTATCTATAAAATTATTTATTCTGAATATATATTTAAAACATTAGCTTGATATTTACATTAAAATATAAGCTTTTCCTATGGATATTTAAAGTTTCCTGTTTTAAATGTATGGCAAGAAAAATGAATAAATTTAGTATTGAATGTAAAAGGTTGCCTCCATCACTGCTGGATAAATCATCTAGGCAAAACTCAACAAGAGTCACTGGCCATAAATGAAGAAATGAAAGATGAAAGAGATGGATTCTTCATATATATATATATATATATATATATATATATATATATATATAGAGAGAGAGAGAGAGAGAGAGAGAGAGAGAGAGAGAGTGAGTGAGGGGGGGCTAATTTCCTAAATATTCTTTTCCTGTGCACAAAAGAGATCACATACTGATTTTCAAACATTCTCCATAAATCTAAGAAGGTAAAGACTATATCAAGTACCCTCTATGGTAATTATGCTTTGACATTGGAAATTAATTACATATAGAAATGGGGATATTCTGAGTAAAAAAAATGAACCATAATGATTATACCCATAAAAAGAAGAATGAAACATAGTAAGAATTCAATAGATTGCCAAAAGCAACAGAACTGAGTTTAGGGGTGTGGAGGTGGGGGGAATATGTGTGAATCAGAGGGATCCTTGGGACATTGATGGAGGCAAATGACAATCTGGTGGTGAGTGTGGTGTTGGAATGAAGTATACATGAAAGTATCAGTAACAATATCATAATTCATGGTATATACAAAGATAAAAATTATAAAAAGTGTTGGGTGAAATAAAGTCATGATTTTTATGAAGGTTAGTGGTAGTTCGAATATAGGGCAGATATTCACAGTAGAATGTAGCCAATATTTGGGAAACAGCATCTGGAGTAAACTGATTGGACAAGAACACACTTCATCTATAGGCTAGAATAAAGAGAGCTTATATGCCTACAAGATCACATCTACATAATTGGAGAGAACCTACCATGAAGAACTGTGTGACTTTGAACATTGCCAGCTTTGTTAGCTACATCACAGGGAGAAGTTCTACTTCCTTGGGGCTGGAGGGGTCTCAGCAGCTGCTATGAGAAATACATTTAAACATTCATTGCCTGGCAAAATCAAATACTTCTAGCAGAACTCAATAATGGCCAAGAGGATGTGTTGAATCCTACCCATATCACAACCCTTCTCAATTTCATTGTCTCCTTGGTGACTTATTTCTACCCCTGCTGCTTTTTTCTTCCAAAGCAGAGAATTTTGCTGGAAGGGTAGCCCCACCCTGAGAAAGCAGAAAGCCTTCTGTGGTTGAGGGTAACTGAGTAGCTGCATTCTCATGCTTAAATATTCCAGCTAGCTTTCAAGTTAGAAATACATTGACCTTAACAAAGTTTACAAAACTGCAGGTTACCTCTTCATGTTTTTGCAAAGTGCATCAAATCAAACACTAAAAGCCAAATTCCATGGGGGCTGAGTGCTTTATTATCACTTTAGTAAGTAATCCTTGGACGTGCACACATTTCTAAACCCCAGCATTTGGAATGCATCAGCAGACCAGAAACACCATAAATGTTTTTTTTTTTAAACCATTATACAAGTAAATTGGGATTTGAAAAAAAATGCATTTTAGCATGTTTTTTCCTTCAGTTGGATCAACCATATGTTAAAGTAAGCTTCACCTATGGCAACAGTTTTCATCTGAGGCTTATTATAGCTTAATAAAAGAGTATGTGGGTGGTGAGCAGAAATTTGCGCAGAGCTGCTAGAGAATCAGAACTAATGGCTTTTGTCTTTTTGCCTCATTTGATTTTTTGGGGGGGTCCTGGATTGTAGATAGGTGAAGTCAAGTTGCCAAAACTGTAACACCCGTGCCAGAGTCTGCAAGGAGAAAGCATCATGTAGGTTGGGACCCAGGAGTGGACAAAAGGACCAGAATTCAAATTACCTGGCTTCTGATCTGAGCTCTACAAATACTTAATGACTATGTGAAAATTCCAAGTTATGAGCCTCTCCAAGCTTGGGACAGGTAGCATTGAAATTCAGAGAACAGATTTTTTTTTAAAAATCATGGTAGCATTTTTTAATATAATTATTATTTTAATCACAGTGGCTTACATATCATTGACAATAATATATTAGGTACATTTTAACGTAAAATCAGAGGAATTCCCATCACCGAATTGTCCTCTCTTCACCTCCGTTCCCATCCTACCTCCCATATCCTCGTTCCTCACCCCTGGGGCTGCCAGAATAAGTGGTCCCTCTGTGCCTTGCTAACTACTTAGTGGTCCTACACTTGTTTGGTCTTGGTACCTCCCTTATTTCCCTCTCTAATTGGGAGGCAGGACTAGATAGTTCAAGTTATGTGGTTTTGTTTGAAGAAGAGAAAAGTAATAAACTGGGGAAAAAAATCAACTACACCGAAAATGGGCAAAGTCCTACTGGAGACTCTCATCCTAGGTTTGAGAGACTAAGGGGAAGAAGAAGGTGGAACACCACAACAGTACAAAAATAAGTGTCAAATAAAATATCCAGTGAGCGCTCCAACAATAAAGATAAGCACCACATAAAAGCCATGGTCTTTACTTTACTCTTCCCCAAACAAAACCACATAACTCAAACTATCTAGTCCCGCCTCCCAATTAGAGGGAGAAGTAATGGAGGCATCAAGACCAAACAGTTATAAGATCACTAAGTAATAAACTAGACACAGAGGGGATCACTCAATCTAGAAGTCCCTGGGGAGAGGGTGGAAGACAGGGGAGGCAGGATGGGAATGGAGGTGGAGGGAGGACAACTCGGTGATGGGAATTCCCTTGATTCAATGTTTACATGTACCTGGAACATTACTGTGAACAATATGTAAAGCACTATGATTAAAATAAAAATTATATTTAAAAAAAAGCCATGCTCTTGAAATGAAAAACATGGCAGAGCACATAAAGGTAGAGAAGAAAAGAAGAAAAAAAATGTGAATGGAGACAACAACTTCAATAACATGGTAGCATTTTCTATCATAGGTTTATTGCGGTTTCTTTTCCCACTACTTATTAAACTCTGATATGATACACTGAAAATCAACAGATATTTAGACTGCTAAGCACTGAGCTAAAAAGTCAAAACAGCACATGATTTAATGAAGTTTGGTTCACCAGAAAAATGGATAATAAAGTCTGACTGGCATGATTGTTCATTGTGTGAGACTTTTTTTTTTTGTTTTTTTGTTTTTTGTTTTTGGGTCACACCCGGCAGTGCTCAGGGGTTACTCCTGGCTCCATGCTCAGAAATTGCTCCTGGCAGGCACAGGAGACCATATGGGGCACCGGGATTCGAACCGATGACCTTTTGCATGAAAGGCAAACGCCTTACCTCCATGCTATCTCCCGGGCCCAGTGTGAGACTTTTCATAGAGCTAACTTATCTCTAATTTTTGTCACTCTTTTCAAACCCCAATTTTTCGAGGCACTAGGTAAAAAAATTCCTCAGAATATTTCTGCTTGTCCTCCAGTAAAGGTCTGTTTACTTTTCCTTGCCACACCAGCCTCCTCTCTGTTTCTGAAGTTTATTAATTTTGTTCCCACCTCAGATCCTTTGCATTTCTTGGTTCACCTGCCTTGTCAGTCTTTCCCCTAACCTTTTATGTGCCATTTTCTTCCTAACTGCCTGGTATCACATTGATTGCTCACCTTCAGTCTCTTCGGCTTTAATTGCATCAAGTTTCTTGCCTCTCTCTCTTTCCTGTCCCTAACTGCAAAGATAGTGCTTATTTATTTGCTTCCTTATCTATATTTCCTATCTTCCATGAATGGGAGAACCATGCAGGTAGCATCTTGATTAGACTTATCTGAGATCAAATGGCCAACTCTTATCTGAGTGCCATTTGTAATCATTCTTTAAATATACATTGAATTTAAATGTAAAACTTAGAATGCAAATAGTTATATAAATAGTGGGAAATTAAACTTTAAAATAAATCACATGTTAGAGTCAGTGCCATAATATTGTAAAGATCCAGTGCTCTGAATTTTGCTCTCACTTTTCCTCCCAATTACATTCTTGGTCTAACTTCTTGGCATCAGGACGACCATAGAATGACAACCATTCATGCACTGGAAGAAGTTCTTTAAGGTCACCAGAGGATTTAGGTTTCATGCCAGGATATAGGAAATCATATATAATTTCTGGCAAAATGTAGACTAATGACTAGACTATTTTACCACCTTCTCAGCCAGTTAGATGATATGCCAAGAAAACAATTGGAATAGCTATAATGAGAATTTTGCAGCACCTCAAATGACATGGCCATTTAGGGAAGAAGAGCATCTTTCTGGGACATTTATGACAATACATACTTGATGTTGCTTCTATTCTTCCCAGATCACTGGAGGCAGAGTTAAAGCAATAACCTAATATATTATTGTTTAGTATAATCAATGGTGTGCAGGAAAATATAAAACATGGTCTTATAAGTACACTAATTAGTACAAGAGATCTACTTTAAACTGATTAATCAAAGTGAATGACTAGAAGATGATATATATGATATAGCTTCCTATATTTTGTGCTTCCCATTAAAGGGACAAGATAGAAGGGATACATTGATTCTTTTAGTGCCAGTTAATTTTTTTTTCCAGTTTGGCAGTGTTGTTTAGTTTTGATTAGTGATAACCTGAGCTCAGTAATGTTCTGGGCAATGTGTTTGGGAGAGTACACACTTACCTTCTTGAATGTTTTAGAAACTTCCAGAAATAATACTTTGTTTTGAAATTGTGTGTAAAGAGGGATACTTTGTCAAGAAGACACTTTTCCCCAACCATTTTCCCCGTCCAATTAATGCTTATACTCTATTACAGAAGAGACAAATTTTAGACAAGTCCTCCAAAAGAACATGCTATGCACGTGTATTTATTTTATTCTGTCCTTGATTATTTATTAATTTAAGGTTTGAGGTCACTTCCAGTGATGTTCAGTATTTACTCCTGGCTCTGTATTCAAGAATTGGTGTTGCTAGGAGGACCATAGGTATGCTAGAATCAAACAGGAGTCAACTGTGTGTGAAGGAAGAGCTGTACCTGCTCTACTATTCCTTCAGCCTCAACCTATCCCTGTTTAACGGCATTGGATTTGGGTCAGGGAGATAGTAAGGAAAGATACTACCTTAGAAGAGGCTAACCTGGTTTTGTTCTCTGCTACTGCATATGGTTCCTTTAGCACCACCAAGACTGATGCCTTGGTACATAGATAAAAGTAATCTACAAGTATCTCTATGTGTGGCACCAAACAAACAAACAAACAATAAAACAAAAATATATTGTTTTATTTAAGACCGATTATATGTTAATATCTGCATTAAGGACTTTATAAAAGCTCATCGCTGTCATAAGAGAGACACTTAACTTGGTAAGATTACCATTTTCAGATAGGAAAATCGGTGCTAACTGAGGGCCACCTGGGTATGAAATGTCCTAGTCAAAACCTACCCGTAAAACAAATTGTTTTATTAATTGCTACATGCTCTTTTTATTTTTATGTTTTGCTTAGTGTCGCATGTTCATTGTAAACACTTAGAAAGTAAGGATAAAGAGAAATATGGAATATATTTATAGATCACTCATAATTGTATTGACTACATACCCAGAAATCCACTATTAAAATTTTTATTTTTAAACTGAATGTGTGTATTTGTACATGTATGTATCTGCTTTTCTGTTTATATAAATTAGCTACTGCATATCCTTCTATATAAAGAGGCATACTGCATTTACCTCTATATTTGTCACTTTTGAAATTTTCCATGTCAGACTCTACCATAAAAATTAAAAATAATTTTTTTAATTTTTAAATTTAAGATGTTTTAAAAAATTTAAAGTGATAGTGCAGTGGTAGAATGTTTGCCTTGCCCATGGCTGACACAGGACGGACCTGGGTTCAATCCCCAGCATCTCATATGGTCCCCCAAGCCAGGAGCAATTTCTGAATGCATAGCCAGGAGTAACCTCTGAGTGTCCCAGGGTGTGGCCCAAAAACAAAAAAAAATTATTATTTCTGCATTTTATTATTTTTATTATTATTTAGAATATATTTATTAAAACCATAATTATAAATTCCATTCACCATCACCAAAGTGCCCTTCTTCATTTTCATTCTCATGATACAATATTCTCTGCATCATGTGTACCATGATATATGCCACCAAATTCCTCACTCACTGCTCCTTCCATTCTATGAGACAGGAGTTAGCATCTATAGTACAGTCTTTTATTATTCAAGTTACTGCTGTGGATGGTTTTGCACAGGAGCCATTTTTAACTTGTTATTTCTATAGATCAATTCCTAGAGTGACATCCAGTCTTTACCACAAAGGGCATTTCAGGATAATTACATGACCACAAACAATCAAACCTTGAAAGATTATAGCTACTGTGATGAAACATTTAACCAGCTCTCTGGTACCATGGTTAGTAAATGTTGGTTGGCGAGCTGCCAGCAGCTCACAATGAGCTTACAGAAAGGTAGGGAGAAGATGTATCTTGGCATTATACACTGATATACAACATTTAATGATAAAAAAATATGCTCAATACACATAAGAAAATTGTACCTATGTAACGCTACATGAGCATCAGGACTTTTTATGGAGGTAGCAATGTGAAAAAAGGGGTGAATGGTCAGAGTAAAACTATGACCTAGGGTACAGCCCAGTGGGCAGGATTTATATGCAAAACTACCCAGTTCAAATCCAGGTACCTCATAATTCCCAAAACAAACAGGAAAGATCTCTGAGCATTGTGCCAGGTATAACCCTATGACACTGTAAGATATAATACAAAACAAACCAACAAACACTACCCATGTACATACACAAATTCTCACCTCCCTTCTACACATAATAAAAATCAAGGTGAGATGGTTACAGGTAGATCCAGAGAAAATAACCTGGAAATGGATGACAGTAAGCTTGCTATGTGATACTGAGATTATTGGGGTGATACTGGAATGGAGGAGCAACCTTGGAAATTTTCTAGAATTTCAGAAACATTAAGAGTTTTAGAAGTAGAGTATTATTGTATAGTAAGTAAGCGTTGGCATAGATGTATTGGAATGAGGTTGTAGATTTTTTTGAATGAGAGGTATTAAATTGTCTAATATATGCATACGATAGAAATGCATTCTACTACTGAGTTGGTTTTTTTTTTTTTTTGGGGGGGGATGTTTTTTCTTTCAGTACCATTGATCAAAACAAGGACCTCCTACATGACCTATTCTAAGTTAGTGTTCACTACAACATGCTGTTGATAAGTGGGCAATTTAGTAGCTTGATTCATAATGGTATCCTTAAGCTGCTTCTTGTATAGTGAAAGATTTAACTGGCTAGAAGGAGGACACAGTCTTTGAATGACTGTTATTCTCAGAAACCCAGTGTCTTCCCTTGCCCTTTAGTCCATGCATGTATTTTGCAAGACAGCACACTGGTAACGATTAATTACAGCTCTCAGTTTGGCCAGAAACCATATGAAAAAGACAACAAGTATCCATATGAGTTCTGGTTTTCATCCCACTTGTATCATGATTCAATTTGGGCCCACCTTGCAGCTTTGCAATACTAGAGCTAAAGATTTCTTTTGCCTGTTCCAGTTGTTGCCATAACATCAAGAAATGACATGAAAAAGTCTATGCAAATATGCCTGGTGAAAACTTTTGGAAGAGTGGAGACCTTCTAGTAGCAGGCTGTAAGCATGTTATGTTTATGGACCAAAGTTGTCCCAAAGCTTAACATAATTCTTAGCATATAGTGTGCATCCATAACAGGATCTACTCTAAAACAGGAGGACAGATGCTTATTAGTAACATATTAACCAAAAGATTGCAGGGCTATGACACCTCAGACATGGATGTAGAGATGTAGATAGAGACAATATCTTGGTCTGCATATTGGTAATAGTATGTATTTTGTAGAAGCTAGAAGGTCAGAAATGGCTTAGAAGTTTAGGAATGGTTTACTGGAAAGTTGGCGTAGACTTGTTTATGATCTGTTATTTACTGGGTCTTTGGTCTTCTGCAAAACTTTCTCTTTGTAGGAATGGTCATTGTTCTCTAATCTATAAAATTCTTACAGTCTTGTGACAGATGAAATTATGTAATTATGAACCCTCTGAAAATATGTATGAATATACAGTATGTCAAGTTCCAAGAACAAGCTTTTAATATTCCAAATGCTTCCTGATCTTAATAAAATCACATACAAAGGAGAACAACAGACCTAAAACTTAATTGTAGGTAACTGTATGTGTGTATATGCATATGTGTATTTGAGTATGTATGACTGTATCTAGACAATGTTTTTAAGTATATTTCTTTCATCCAGGGGCTGGACAATACCACAGCAGTAGGGCATTTGCCTTGCATGTGGCTGACCCAGGATGGACGTGGGTTCGATCCCGGCGTCCCATATGGTCCCCAAGCTAGGAGCGATTTCTTAGTGCATAAGCAGGAGTAACTACTGAACATCACTGGGTGTGGCCCCCCCAATTTTTTTTCACCCAAAACCATATTTTTTTTTACAATTAAAGGTACTTCAAAAATCTGTTGTTAAGGTGGACCTTTGTCACACACACACACACACACACACACACACACACACACACACACACCTTTGGAGAGGAGGAGCTACAGGAGAATCTAAAGGTTCTAATAAGAATATTAAAGGACTATCAAAAGTCTAAGGCTTTTACTCTGACAACACCCAGGCTAATTTCTGTATGTAGAGAATTTTGTACCAAGATAATTTGGGGAAATTGTATTCCTTTACTCAAAAGTCATTCTTTTACTTTTTCTACTCAAGACAAGCTCATGGCCTCTCATAAACACTTATTCTTTTTCTCTTTCCTCACAGTTATCTAAATAAATTTATTTCAGTAAAAAAAAATTGCTTCACTAAAAAAAATAAATCTACATTTCTTCAACATTGAATCCTTGAAAACATTTCTTTCATAAACCTATCCCCCTACACATACCTTCATCATATTGCTGGTTTTCTCTATCACTTCCTTCCAAAGTTTACCTGAAACTCCACAAAACACTGTCACCCTAAATCAAGTCACATGTTTTCTGTTTCTACTTGCCCATCCCTGCTTTCTCTCAGTTTCACAGAGACTTGTATACCCTCTTTCCCCTCATCAAGAACAGATCACCTTCTGGAGTGATCATCACTTCCTTGGTCTTTCACAGACTTTAGATGAGGTTGAGAAATATAAAGTAGATATGTAGATAAGGTAGTTATGTAGAAAAAGGTTGACAAATCCACAGGGGAAGAAGCCTGGGAACATTGTGCATCATTATTTGTCTTGTTACTTGGTTACCTATACCTGATGGTGCAATTGGAATTATTTTGGGAAGCTGCCATAGGGATCATGTTCTGCTTGGAAAGCCTTGGACTTGAGAGGATGGGTTTCAACCTTTCAACACAGATGCCTGAGGATTGGCATCTGTGAATTGGCAGTTAGTAAACACTGTGGTAGACCAGTGGTTTTCAGACTTAAGCCTGCAGATCAGCACTAGTCATGGATCAGTGATTAGAAAGCACTGGTCTAGAGTAGGGCTTTAACAAAAACAAAACCCAAAACTTTTTCCACGTGCCTGAGAATTTGGTTTGAGGCAGGGTTGGGTCACACATAATGCTTAGGACTATTCTTTACTATTATTATTATTATTATTATTATTATTATTATTATTTATTACTACCGCTTTATTTAAGCCCTGTTGTTACAAAATTCTTCATGGTTGAGTTCCATCATAGAATGTATACTACCTTTCACCACTGCATTTTTCCATCACCAATATCCCAGTTTACCTCCCACTTACCTACCCCTGCCTACTTCTGGGGTAGGCATTTTACTTTTCTCTCTTTCTCTCTACTTCTCTCTCTCTCTTTCCTTGACACTGGTTTTCACTGTTGTCAATGAAGGGATGCCATGCATGTCACCTTATCCCCTTTTCACACTCAATCCTTGTCCAGAATGATCATTTACAAATATCATTGTTATAGTGTATTCTTAGGATTGCTCTTGACTGTAATCAGGAGTGGTTCTTAGAAGAGCTTGTGGGACCATGTGTGGCACTGTTTATTCAAACCAAAGTCAAAGGGATACAAGAGAAGTGCCTTAACCACTGTACTTCCTGACCCCTCCATGAAAAATTTTTATGTGATCTCAGATGTACAGTTATAAAGTGGGTATAGAAATAAAACATTAACTAGAAGGGCTGGAGAGATAGTATTGTGGCTAAGATACTTTCTTATACAGGGCAGACCAGAGTTCATTCTTCTGCGCACTCTATAGTTTCCCAACTACAGCCATAGTGATCCCTGAGAATAGAGTAAGCCAAAAGCACTATGGCTGTGGCTCCAAAACAACATCAATAATAATAAATTATAAGAAATTAATTTTATCATTAAATAAACTAATAAATCCCGTGAGGTCACATACCATAAGATAAGGCTGAGCAAGGCTTCTGAAACTTTTTCCCTTGCATCTTTTTATTGCCTGAAAAAAGTGCAACTCAGGCAAATGGCTCTAGAAAAACCTTACATTCATTATACATTTGAGTTTGAATTAATTATTGGTCATCGTGCATTCAGAAATATGTTACCATTGCCATTTTTTTTTTTTTGTGATTTCTATGTTCACTTGCATGACCTCCACATTTAAGAAGTTGGGGCAGGACTGGAGCAATAGCACAGTGGGTAGGGCACTTGCCTTCACGTGGATGACCTGGGTTTGATCCCAGGCATCCCGTTTGGACCCCGAGTCTGCAAGGAGTGGTTTCTGAGTGCAGAGCCAAAAGCAACTCCTGAGCGCCACCAGGTGTGACCCAGAAACAAGCAGACATAAAAAGAAGTTAGGGCATAAGATGGTGATTCTCAAACTTATTTTTGAGGTACACTCAACTCCTGGCTCTGTACACAGGAATTACTCCTGGTGGGCTTGGGGGGACTATATGGGAAGCGAGGCATCAAACTTGTGTCAGCCATGTGCAAGGCAAATGCCCTATTCAATTGCTCTGGGTCCTCTCAACCTTTTTTGATTATGAATCCCTTCTCGTTTCCTTCCTGTGGAACCCATACAATCATACTCATTGTCCCTATATTATTATGGTATGCTCCTCCATTTCTGTGATTTTCCACCTGTGGTTCCTTTGGAATAATGTGGGATATATGCTGATCTAGACATAAGAACAGCATGAGGCAGCATGAAGCAGCAGCAGCCTGTGGATTTGAACATGAGAAAGATGATCTATGTGTCAGAATGTCAGAGGGGAGAGAAAGATCCTGGATGATGAAAATACACAAGTTATTTGTGTGAGCTAAGCTGTATTTCCTTGCAGATACCTCATTATACCTGCTTCTTGGTTCTTCCATGACCACTAGGGGATTGGGTAAGTAAATGGTGGGTGATCAGGCAACCATCCTCTGCAAAGTGGCAGACATGTATTGGGAGTACATTTATTCACAAAACATCCAACGTTTATTTCCCTTGTTTCACCATCAGATCACATTGATTGCAAGGGACGGAAACATAACTGGAACTGACTTGTGCAAAAAGGAATGTTGGCTCATGAAACTGAGTAATCAGTAGATGCGGGTGTGCAGCCCTGTCTTTAGACTCAGACACTAAAGAAGGATGAATGGATGAATTCAGGAAAGATTTTTCTGTCTATCTCTCTGCTTTCTCTGTCCATACACTCTCTTCTTGTGGCAGGAAGTTTCCTCATTATCTCTGGGTTTACCTCCTCTAAACACAGAACCCCAGGGAAAGAGACCTTTCAGTTTCCAGTTATTTCTGGAAGAGTATTGAGATTGGGTTTCCTTGTACAGGCATGGAAACATGCCCATCCCCAAACTCTCTGGCTTGGAACATGGGCTATGCTGATTGGATATTCCTGAATTATTTGTACTGGATGTGGCCCAGCCTATTCAAACCTTGTGAATTGAAAGCAAGGGAAGGGCCATTCTCTAGGGAAGAAACCTTAGGTGCTTTGGCCAGAGTGAGAATGAATCTTGAAGAGATTAAAACAACAGATGCTTATAACATATAGCTCTCATTTCATCTCATATTATCGCCCTGATGGACTCTGAGGAAAAAAAATAGCCTACACTAGAATAAAGGACATAGCAATGGTTAGGGGTTTTATGGAGGTAAGAGGGAGAGTGACATCAGAGAATAAGAGTACAGACAGAAAACAGATTTGAAATAAAGCCCAGCTTTGCATAAGTTTCTTTTTTTTTTTATGTATCTTGTTTGCCGTGGAGAATTAAGCAGTGCGAGAACTTGATTGTGTTTGCTTATGAAAGTATTCAAAAGATTTTATCACACAATTTAGATGGATAAACAGCTAGGAGGTGAGTGCCACCCTCTAGAGGAATAGACACAATGGGAAAGTCTTCCTTCATGTTCCATTTATTTAGGCTTTAACCAAAGCAGCCTGTGTTCGTTGCCTAAACTAAGGAGGAGTTGTGTTAACTCAGGACAGATGGTGCTTAATACTGACCACACATGATGACTGGTGGCCCCAGGCTCCAAGTTCAGGCAGAAGGCAAGGCAGATTTGCGTCCATCTGGGATGAGTACCATAAATTGCTGAGATGCTGTGGCTTAGGAATGAAACTGGAAATTTCTTGGCTAGATAGGATTGTTACTCTTGTTATTCTTAATAAACATTTAATAGCAGGCTGTTACCTACTTTCAGGCACATATAATCACTTTATTCTCACTATAGCTACCTGAAATAAATCACTTATCTCCAATGTTTACAGTGTTTATAGTGGCTCCGGATAACAAAACTTTGTTCTACTAGATTTGACACTGGAGCAATGATAGCTTAATTTTTTATTCATTGTGAGAATTTTTTCCACGATTTCAGGTCCTCAGTTACAGAAAGTTGTGATCCTTTATTAGACCATAATTATATAGGCATCAGAATCAAACTGACCAGTTTAAAGGCTCAGGACTCCTCTGATTCAGAGGATTTTAATACTCTTCCTGGGACATCCTGGCATCCTGGGATCCTTGATTCTTTGAAGTTTATATATATATATATATATAGTCAAGAGGGAGAGGCATAAAATTATTCAAACTATAATATTTATATGCTTGGGAGGGGTCATGCACATGGAAATTACTCCTGAGGTGGTTCAGGTCTGAGGAGGGTGGTGTTGGTGGAAGGAGGTGGGGTTTCTGACCATGTTTAGGACCATGAAGTGTCTAGTATGGAACGGGGTCTCCATTATGCAATGCATGGATCATCCCTTTCAGCTACCTAACTCTCGTCCCTTAATGTTTTTTTTCTTTAGTTTTTGGCAGTGCTCATGGGTAATTCCTGGTTCTGCTTTCAAAAATTACTCCTGGCACTGCTTGGAGGATCATATGGACATATGGGGATTAAACCCAGGTCAGTCATGTGGAAGGAAGTACCTACTGTACTATTATAATACTCTGGTCCCTGGCCGTTAATATTTTTTTATTTTATTAATTTTATTGATTGATTGATTGATTTCTGACCCACACCCAGCGGCGCTCAGGGGTTACTCCTGTCTCTGCACTCAGAAATCACCCCTGGCAGGCTGGGGCACTACATGGGATGCCAGGAATTGATCGGGTTCCTCCGGGGTTGGCCGCATTCAAGGCAGATGCCCTACCGCTGTGCTATCTCTCTATCCCTGCCCTTAATATTTTAATCTGAATAACTAGATCTAACTCATCTTTACTTTGAACTAATAAAGGTGCAAGGATAGCATAGAATCTTGTTATACTTTTCTCCCAGCTTTTGCTATGGCTAATATTGAATATTTTCACTGTATAATCTTTTAGGCAAGGAAATAAAATCTACACAGCATTATTAACTCTCCTTCAGACTTCTTAAATTCACCAACTTTCTCGCTACCAATAACACCATCCTTGTTTCTTGTTCTGGGTCCTTGCCATGATCTCATATTACTTTTCCTTTCCATGTCCCTTACAGTCTGCTGCTCTAATTTGTGAGAATTCCTACAGAATGATGGTGAGAGATCAGTCATTCCCAATGCAGATGTATTTGAGAAGAACCGAAATTTGTTTTATCAGGCATATGGGATTGACTGAAATTTTGCCTGACTAGATTGAGGATGCCTTTCCAGCCAAAGTAAAATGCACCCCATGTCCATCTCTGTGTGCTGTGTCAGGTGTTATAGAATTTGAATCCATCTTAGTGGTAGTGATGCTAGTTTTTACCATATTTAATGTACTGTGACCTGGTTTTTCAACTGGAGAGTTACTAGTTTTTCTTTTCCTCTTTATTAATACATAGCCTATAGAAAATCACTTTTGAGACTATGTAAACTGCTGTTTTCTCATCAGATTTTTGCTTACTAATTTTAGCCTCCACTGATGATTTTCACTTATAACAATTATTACCATGGTGACTACTTAATTAAATTTTAATGTTTTTACTCCATTTTTTTTTCTGGTGTATTTTTACAGGCATGGGTATTTTCCCCATGAATAATAATAGTTTATAGACATTTTGTAGATACTTTTAAAATATGACTTTTTTTAGAAGCATATCATTCCTTTGTAGAATTAATAGGAAGCCTGAGACTCAAGCTTGAAATTCCAAGCAGAATGATCCTTAGAAAAGACGACACTTGGTTTTCATTGCCCGCTGTGTCAAAATACAACCCTCCATTTCACTTTATGATACACTATAAGCATTCTGTGCAGTTCCAGCATTCCCAGATACCATTTTTAATATGTACTCAGTGTATGTACTCAGTATCCCATAATGTTTTATGCTCAGGTTGTCTATGTTTGAGAGTGGATGGACTGGTAAATATCTTCAAGACCAGTGTTTCTGAAACTGTTCATTTTAGCGGTATAATTCTGTATATTTTGAAATTGTATGTCCTACCTTCAGGGGTTTTAATAAATTGGAAATGCATAGGTTTTCCACATTCCTCCAGAGATTCAGATATCAGAAGTAAGGGTGTGATCTAGAAATGAAAGTTTTTTTTTTAAAGAACCCCAAAGGCCATTATAAATTAGATGTTTAGAAGATTGAGTTAGATGCTACTACGATTTGTAAGCCATGTGTTTCTTGGTTCAGCACAAACATTCACTAATTTCTGTTGGTTGCAGAAACTCTTCTTTTTCTCTCTACTAGCGCACATGCACATTTACACTCTTGCATTTATTCATGTAATGTATGACAATTAAGATTGAATTTCCAATGGCCTATGGGATTTCCTAAGCATTTGTTCGCAAATGTCACATTCCCAAATGAAAATTGGAATGGATTTTAGTCAGAGTAATTACATTCAGAAGCAGAACTAAGGTGTTCTAACACTATATACCTTTTTTTTTAATTCAAACTCACTTCATTAATTAAAATAATTGCTGTCATTATTGGACATTTACTCATTGCCGGAGACTATGATGAACATTTTACAGGTTTTACTTAATCTTTGAAATTTAATCAAGTGAATACTTAGTGTGAAATAAGTATTCATTTTAAAGATGAAGAAATGTAATAACAATTTACTCAATTCTTATCATGTCCAAGCCCTGTTCAAATAGTCTTATTTGCTCAAAGAGGCTGAGAACTTGTTCATGGTCGTGCAGTCTTGTAAAACAGAATTGAGATTCAATGTGGTCTTGTTTGCCTGATCCTGAGGCAGTTAACTATATTGTTGCTCTGGATAACTTCTAAAAGATGGCACTTTCTCAGGGATATTTGGTTTCATTTCAGTCTCTAGCTAAACTAGCTACCCCTGACCCAGGTGCGGTGGCTTCAGATATAGAGGACTGTAGTCATTAATGCCCTCTAATCTTGCATTTACTTGTCTCTTACCTGTCACAATGCTTACAAAGTAGAGTAAGCACAAACCTTGCTATGTGATGTTCCTTTTGTGAGTTAAAGAAAAAAAAATCAAATAGCTTTTGATGATAACATTAGCACCAAGTAAAGGGAAGTCCCTAATGAGTTTCACTTCAAGGAAGAGTGACTCCTTCAAGACAAATTGGCAATAGGCTCAGTTGTCCCAGAGCATTTGCAGTTAATTTTGGGCATGCTGTGAAAAAGCAATTCACTTCCTTCCTGTTTATTGTTTATTGGGAGGGATATTGCTAGATGGATTGCACAAGAGCTAGCCCAGTTCTCTAATTTAATTTGTGTGCTTTGCTTTCAATTGATCCTCGAAGATCCTCAGATTTTTAGCTATACAGGATCCAGACATTCTTTTGATGTCGGTCTTTGTTTCTCTAGCACAGAGATTTCCAGAAGAATTAATGTCCCACTCCATCTCAGGTGATTCTTTCCACAGTGCATTCGGTATTTTGCAGAACTCTGGTGTTGAGCCTCTTTCCTGGTACATATAAAGTTTTTTGGTGTCTTGTTTAATGGGCTTGTCTTTTTGGTGCAGACCAGTAGAGCTTGGCACCAGTCCCTGCTTCTTGAGAAGCAAATTAGGACAAGTGATGGATGCAGAAATTGGGTTTGACAGATCTCTAATCTTCTTTTTAATTGAAAGCTGTTGCAGGAAATGGTTTTTGGTAGCACCTTTGTAAGAATTTGATTTCATTCTCTCCCTCTGAGTTCTTTCAGCTTTTTAAAAAATTTTTTCACTGGCACCTGTGAACTCTGGTTACTAAGGTGAGAAGAGGAGAGCCCAAGAGGGGAAAGATGAAAAAGTTAGGGGCAGAACCTATTATCCTTTTCATAAAGGATAACTGACTGTTTTTAAAATGCTTTTAGGTGATCAAAAGATAGGATTAGCAAGTGTGGAGAAGCCAAATCCAAGGAGCAAGCAGGGATTTTAAAATTGCAGTTGATCAACAATGAAAGTAGGGTAAATTAAAACAAAAATATGATAGCATTTTACGTATTGAAGTAGAGAAAGCAAATTTTTTATTGAGCTGTCAATACCACTTAGTAGTGAATGGCACTGGGAAAGCAGTACTTTCATACAATGCTATTGAGAATATACATTGGTTTAAATTTTCTGTTGACATAATATGAAAAGCATGAAAAATATTCCTGCCCTTTGACTCAATAATGTCAGTTCCAAAAATCATTGCTAAGGAGTTACTTTATACAAACAGAAGAAAATGTATCATTCAAATATTACATAGCAACTTTGTTTTCATTCTCCAAATCACAAATTGGAAATGACAGAACTATTAATCAATTGAAACCAGAGATAGTACAGGTATTAATGTTTTTACTTTGCATACAACTGATCCCACTTCAATTCTTTACACCATATATGGTTTCCAGAGCAACTCTAGGAATGATCCCCGAGAACAAAGCCAGGAGTAACTCTGTGTGTGTCATTTCTCCCCCTCCAATGTACCTGAAAAATTATGCCATGTTTGGCCAATAGGGGGCTGGGATGTTAATATAGTGAAATAATATAGACATTAAAAATGATTCTTTCATAAATAATCTCTTAAATCAATGTTACCTCTGGCCAGAGAGATTGTAAAGTGGTTAGGACTCTTTCCTTGCACATAGCTTACCTGAGTTTGATCCCTGACACCCATATAATCCCCTAAGCCCTAGAAGTAACCTCTAAGTGCAGAAGCAGGAGTTAGTCCTGAGCACTAATGGCATGGCCAAAAACTAACTAAATAATAAAATTTTGAAAATTTAACCAATGTTGCTTCAATAAAAATAAATTAAGTCAAGAGATAGAGCATTCTACCTTCCTTGCATGTGTGCAACCTGTAGTTTAATATATGATTCCAGACATAAAAAATTGAAATTAAAATGCTGTTTACTAATTTTTTATGATGTGAAAAATGTTAATGGCATGCTGATAAGCAAATCTGTTAGCTTCTCATTAAAAAAAGCGCCACAAAAAACAACATGCATGTTTGAGGTACCAGGCAGAGGCAGTTTGGAATCTGAAAGAATACCAGAATCAGCCTGAAGTCATACTCCAGTCCACTGTGCTAGAGAAGTCCTGGGTGTTGATGGCCTGCTTACAGCTTCCCAGTAGTGCCCACAATACTACCAATTAGTGCCTCAAATACTGCCAAGAATCCCCCATAAGACCAAGTAGAGCCTTAACATCATCCTCTACTACCTGGACACTGAATTATGTAGCTGCCTTCTCTTCTAACTTCAAATGAAATCACTAGTATCCCCATAGAAGTCAACAATCTTGTATTGCTTCTAAGAACTGCATCACTAACAGCATTGTTATAGGAGTGAACTATAAAATTTTACCCCATAGAATTTCAGACACAATGGGGAAACTTCCTAAAAAAACATCAAATCCAAAGAATAAAATTAATATCCCAGAAAACTCTACCAGCACCAACCAGCTTTAAAATCTCTCAGATAAAATCTTTAGGGACATCACGATGTATATACTTAATGAGTTTAACCCATAATACAGGTATAAGAAAGCATGAGAGTAGAAATTAGATTATATTCAGAAATAGCAAATTGAAGAGTATGGTTTAATAACTCAATGGAAGGCTTCATTAGCAGAATGACAACATCTGAGGGAAAAAGTAGTGAATTGCAAGTTGGAAACTTGAAGAAAAATTTTGTAAACCTAATGAAGATGGGAGAAATACTGAATAAAATGAACAGTACACTAAAAACTAGGAAAATGTAAGAATTTTCCTAGAGGAAAATTTTCAAGAGGAAAAATGTAGAATTATATGAGTCTCTGGGGTGGGGGAAACAAGGAGAATTTGAGGAAGAAGCAGAAAAAAAATCACAGGTAAGACTTTCCCAGAGTTGGGGTGTCCATGTATCCAGATCTAAAAGGCCTGAAAAGTTCCAGAAAAGACAAATACAAATAGGAAAAAATACAAAACATTTTATTCAAAATGAGAAAAGTCAAAGACAGAATATTGCAAGCAGTATGATTAAAGAAGGTACTTATATATAAAGGAAATCCCATGAGTCATTGCAGATTTGTCAAATGAGAGTCTGGGTCAGGAAACGAATAGGGAGATATCTAGTAAAAAGCAGAATGAAATGAACATTTCACCATGAATGCATGAATGCAGCTAAATTATAATGATTTGAAAGAATGATACAAAATTTTATGGACAAGCAACAACTAAGTAAATTCACAGCCTTAAAACCAGTTTTGCAAGAAGGATTTAAAGAAGCTTCTAAATGGCAAGACAAACCTGATCATCTTGCATAACTACTATAAAATGATAATAATAAATTCCTTCATCAATAGTCTCACTCAATATCAATGGACTGAAATTATCAATTCAGAGTGAGAGTGACAGGAGGGATCAGAAAACAAAATCCACACAGGCTCAAAAACAAAGGCTGAAAAACAATTTTAAAATTGTCTTAAAAATGCCTTTTAAGGCCCCGGGCGGTGGCATTGGAGGTAAGGTGCCTGCCTTGCCTGCGCTAACCTAGGACGGAACGCATTTCGATCCCCCAGTTCCCCATATGGTCCCCCGTGCCTGCCAGGAGCTACTTCTGAGTGAATAGCCAGGAGTAACCCCTGAGCGTCACCGGTTGTGACCCAAAAACCAAAAACAAAAAAAAAATGCCTTTTAAAAGTTTTGGGTGTCCATAATTATTTCAGGAAACATTAAACTTCAAATTTAAAAAGCTCATGTGGACAGGGATGACCATTTTTAAAGATCAAGGGACCAAAGAATCAAGAACTCACACTCCAAAACTTATATTCCCAATATACATGTTTTAGCATATTTACAACATCTGATACAATACATGGAAAAAGATGTTAACAGTAAGATCATAATTTTTTTTTTT